>QNGE01001939.1:54077-135340 GCA_008508345.1 Paragonimus westermani | reverse complement strand
CTCGGTGTGAACTTGGATCGTTAGCGAACGATTCAATAGACACTGCCCCCAAGATATGTCCACGCACCTACGACTCGGTCCACATAAGCGTGCGACAAATTTCGTGCGTATGTTTCGACTGTATGTCTTAGTGACGAAGTAAAGGACTGGTCGACATCGGTCAGTGACCAACATCAGAGAGCGAGTCAGACGCAACTCACCAACCTGCTCAGCAGTCCTCAGGCTTCACAATATCTGCTCAGTCGACGGAAACGATGTTTGTTTGCTGTATGATTGTGCTACTCACTAGTTGGCTCTCACGAACACCCGCTTCCAGCTGGATGCAAGAGAACACACGACGTGGAATCACCCACGAAACCGTCACCGTCAGCTGCTTGATTACCTGACTGCACCACAATGCAAACTTCGTGGATTGCCTCCCACGTGAGAGGTGGGTTGGGCTGAACGTGACGCAGATCACATTATTGTCAGAACAAATTGTTCGACGTGTTCGCAAGCCTGTGTACTGTGGACCCTCCAAACAGCGGCAGAAACTCGATGCCATATAGAGAACCCAAAGAGAATGACTGCCTATCGATGCCGAGCGATTGACGACGCCAAATACTTGGACAGAGATTTCAGGATGGCTGGGTGGATGTGGTGAGGCCCTGCGGGCTTTGTGCTTTTTAGCTGAGATATCACTGTCTCAATTTTGTGGGGCGCAATGTCCTGATCCACCATGGCCGCGCTCCCGGTACGAGGCCAAGACTCCGGTGCTCCATCATCTGAGCTACAGACACTTTGAAACTTTGCGATAAACACATCCGCTATGACCCTGTCAGTGCACATAATCTCTCCGTTATAGAGAAATGTGGTCCCAATTTCCCTTCGTAAAGAGGACCCGGACTGAGCACAACCACAGAACCTCTTAGGGTTCTGTTTGATATCTCGTGCTAGGCTGAGCTCATAGACCGGGCGAGCATTCCTTGCTACCTTGATTGCTTCATCTAGAAATTTTTTGTTAATCAAAAGCAAGTTCACAAGTACATACATTGCAGACCTCTGATGTATATGACCAGAATGTTATATATGAATATATAAAAGTTCCATGCCGTATTCAAAGTGGAAAGTTTGGAATCAAACTAACCGACGCCGGCCAGCCATGAATAACGCAACCAGTAAACACTCAGCGTATTGTTGACGCGCAAAGTCGGTGTGAAAACGAGCGAATAACATGATGACACGCTGACAGCGGAACGGCAAGCAGGCAAGCAGCGAAGTTGCATGATCGAGTGCGCAGTATAATTTTCGGTATCGACACTCGTTCAAACAAAAGTTTAAGCGCATACAAAAGTAGAAAACAAGAAGAGTATAAATAGCGATACCAGCTGTAACATAGTTAACGGAAAACAAATCGGGTCGGTTCAAGACTGTAAGGGCGTCAGTTGTGCTCAATTGTGCGTTACGTGATGAAATTGTCCCGAGTTCCTATGTATATCCCAGAACATGTTTATAAAAATGTTCACATTCATATGCGTTAGAATTCACGGAAATGATCCCAGGGACATAACTTGGGAGGCCCGACGTTAATCTTCCATGATCAAATTTGCTCGTGGTAGATTCCTGTCCAATCCGTTGATCGTGCCAGTTCCGGACGAGTTGAATCGGTACGTCACCTGACAGCTTCATCCTTGCGAGCCGGCAGAGATGATCTAAAATAGACAACAGAACGGAACAGAAATGCCTGACCAAGCATTCCAGACTAACACATCTATACACCAACATTAATCTGTGAATAGTGAAAGTACATATGCGTGTTGTGTATACGTAGTTTTTTGTTGCACTCCAAAACCGTAGAGATGAATTGGGTGTGCGTATCACACGAACAAGTCACGATCAGTAGTGGGCATTTATGTAGGCCAGAACGTTGCTAACGGCTGAAGGTAGACGTGTGAAAACTTGGGCTCACAAAGAGGAATTAGTACCAAAGCCTGGTAAGGATGTTCGTAAAAATTGAAAAATGACAACAAGTATATATATAGCGAAAATAGTGACAGGGCACATCACTGCATCTTGCGCAGTTAAAGGTAAAACTGCGCCTGGAGTCAGTCGAGAAACCGATTCTAGTGGCTCGTGTATTAACGCGGACACACGGAACACTGTAAGATACGTCAGACGTTTATCATGGACTGTGGTATGGGCTGAATTTAGCACGCTAGAATTAGTAAACCGGTATGTCTACTTTTGCCAGTGGGAGAGCAGTGAGTAATAATAATAATAATAATAATAATAATAATAATAATAATAATAATAATAATAAATTCCATAACGCACATGTGAGAAGCACGCCGGGTTATGCGCGATCACTGCAGATATTCACAGGTGATACAGAAACGAATTATTAATCAGTAGCACAAACGTGAAGCCTGATATCAAAAAGGACGTTGTCAAAAAGAAAATGACTGCAGTTCATGAAACTTTGACGCACACAACGGAGAAGGAGATAGTTCACTCGCTTCCCAGATTTAGTCCCAAAAGAGTGATGTTACACTGATTTACTTTTGACTTGGTTGTGAAATAAGCAAAGGTTTAAATAGTTCAATGTAACTCCGAGGAGAACGTCCACACGCATCTTTGGGGTGTTTCGCCATTAGGGGATGAAACTGGCGCCCGGAAAATATCAAGATTGGGTAGCGTTGGCGAGGCATGGCGGAAAACCCTGAAATCCAACTAAAGATTGGGCAGACTCCGACAAATTATATCGTGGATTGCTCGAAAACGTCACAAAGTTGAACATCCCGCGAACCATTCAGCCATCACAGTTCTGTGCGTCCATCCGTCGCAGGAAAGTTTCCTCGCTCAATGGGTATCCATACGGATCAGAAAAATAATGTCATTTCACACGTTAGATGAGAAATGTGAGGTTATAACATTAATATAACGAACAAAGTGTATGCGGAATTTTTCGACAAAGAATTCATGCGCTATTATTATTTCTGCTGTGATTATTGGAATATTTAACCCCGTTTACTCTTTGTCGTGGCTTTTGTTACGCACTCGAGATTTATTCGGGCAAACACAGAATTGTTTCGGCCGTTTGAAGTGCCGCATGAAATGGGCGTGTGATAGCTAAAGCTCACATGACGTCGTTTTGCTGGACTCATTATTAAGCGCCAAGTTCACATTTCCTAGCTATTTGGGCAATGCATATACATGACTAAACGCGTGTCATTAAAATAATGTTGAGCTGCAAATGGTTTAGTGCGCACGTTGTGAGTCAAGTGCTAAATGATCTGGCGAGTAAACCATTTGACACACCGTTTCAAGCAGGCTGTTTTCGAGGGGTGTCAGACAGCGGGGTGGTTATCTATTTTATACGCATCTGACGGCTAAATGATTCTCGGACCATATTCATAAAGGTCATCAGGTGATACGGAGAGTATGAAGATAGACATTGTGTTTGTTAATGTAAGATAGCTGTCCAAACCTGTCTTAAAACGCTGAATGTTGTAACTGGCTCGGACTGCATTTGAAAGTTTATTCCAAATGTAGGAATACTTTGCAAGGTAGAACGTTGCACGTGTATCTTTCCAGGATATCAGGGTTGGCAAGGTGGAACCCTATGACCTATGTCCAGTTCTCGACTAAACACAGGGTTTGCAGTATGGATGCGCGCTCACTATTACTCTAAAGATCAGGGACCTGGAGCAGTCGCGCGGAAAATGCATCTGAACCCCAAGAATTCGACTCCTGCTGATTCCACCAGTTAGCCTGTATCGACTGGTCTGACAGTGTGGGCAACGCGACAGACCGTGGGTTCGTAGTTGAGGAAAGTGCAAATTTGTGACCGATAACCTAGGCAACGAAAATGCACGGTCCTCACTGGTTCATCATTATAGACAGCAATGCACCAGTTGTTTTCAATGACGCTTAACCACCACACAACCATGAATAAAAAGTGAACGCTTTGTAGTTAGAGGGGAAAGAAAAAAGGAAACGGGGTAGGAATTAAGTACCGATTGAGTCGCGCAATCCGGATGCTGAGAGTACCCGTTACACTCAGCCTTGTCCAGTTTGAATGGTGGCAGTCAGAACGAGTTACAAGGCGGCCAGATGATGACCCGGTCGTGGGATATGGAAGCCTCGATCATCCCGGTTTTGGATGGTTGGTGGATGCTGTGCACCTGTTTGGGAAGCTTGAGAGCTGATCGCTGATCGGAAATGCTCTCGAACACGACAGTGTCATAATCAGTGTCCAGTGCTTGCAAGGTGTTTGATCCATTTTTATATAATGTGCCATTTTTTAATGTCTTGTTTTTCCCTCGTTATACACCTGTAATTACTTACTACTTAAGGGACTACTTTCAGCGTTAAAGTCACCATACCCACGGGTATGGCTCAAGGTCGACAATGATATGATGCAGCATACGCAACACAATGAGCGTACAGCGTTTTTCTACTTTATGCTGGTAAGCCTTAACCAGTGTACTAAGTTTGACTTCGCGCAAGCGATAGCTCACCGGGATCCAATCAAACTTTGATATGCAATCCAATGGGGTTTCTATCCCACCTTGATTCAACCTTGGCGTCATAAGAGAATCTTAGGAAAAGACGCATATATCAACAGCCATATGGTGATCGACCTAACTTAAAACAGTGCTCGGGTGGCAGATTCGCGCTTCAGAGACGCAGTGCACGTCCAAATCCAGACTTGCGAGGATACTGCCAAGATCAGCCTGTCAATCTATTCATCAGAGAGTGCAAATATCAAAAGTATCGATTTTTACCAGTTGCCTTGGTCTCCGAAAACAGTCAGCATCTAAGGATGCTGGGCAGACAGAGAAATACGGAAGGAAAATAGAACGGGAAATCGGTAATGGTCTGATAATATCATTATGGAGAAAATGAAAACTTGCTACTTTCCAGTTGCCCACACCACAAAGATAAGCTGATCAGAAGGACCTTACCCGGAACCTATGACCTACGAGACAAAAGCAACTTTCATGAAGAAACTCCTGTCCTTGGTGTCTGCCTCACCTGACGGTGAGGGGCCTGCTTAGCCCGACGGTGTGGACAAAACGGCTATCGGATTCTGGCTATTGTTGCAGACGTCACTCTGAATACAACAAGATGTCAGCATTCGGAAGGGTACCCATTTTTTCCAAGTGGATTCTTCGAGTCATGCAAGAACACAATTCAAGCATCCAAAACGCATTCAGAAGCATAACCAACAGGTATGACGAACTGGTCGGAGACTGCACAAATCAAGCTTAAGGGTGCGGGTGCGAGTAGGAAGGAGTGGGCCTTATTCGACTGTATATTTCCCTGATCTCATTGGCAATAACGTATGCGAGCGTGAACGTCGTACTCTAGAAAGAACGCAAAACTGCAGCATGGTGCACAGGCTGGCAACGCGCTGGGCCCAGGGTTTCGGGAAGAAGAGGACAAGGAGGCGTGGTCCGTTTTTTGAAACACTTAAGGACTCCGAGGAAGCCTGGCTGAAATGTACAAGATGGCACCGGGAGTACCAGAGGTTTCTGAGGTACAACCGAGGCAGTGGAGAGAATGTGGATTCGTGGGAGGACGTAGCAGACAGTTTGGGCAGTTTTACTGCCGAACAAAACTGAGAAAGGGTATTTTCTTTCGAAAAGTGCTATATCCTTGGAACAAACTGCTTACGGGGTTTGTAGGTTCAGCAACACCGGATCCCAATGAACAAGGGAGACCTGCGGTGAGAAATCAAGTTACTCAAATTAGCACAGAACCCGACCCAAAGTGATGCGCTTCTTCGCACATATCATTCCGCATTTCTACAGCGGTTGATAGCGGATTGCTCCTCTGCCTAAAGTTTCATTTTTTTAATTACCTACCACGAAATGAGCTACCTGCAGTGTTCTTCGTCATAAGGTGTAAGAGAACGACACTCTTTTGAGGTACAACAAAAATGGAACGTCAGTGGCCAAATCGCTTGTTTTCTCTGCTTTTATGGACTAAAGTGCTTTAGCACATCAGAGGAGCCCTGCACCGCTCCTATTTGTGAAATGATATGAACCAACGAAGAGCAGACAATTAGTCGGAAATAGTGTTTTAGTTCTTTTGGGAAGATCGCCGTAACCATGTTTCCTATTGGATCGATTTTTGCCAACAGCATACAACAGTCTACGTCTCAGCTTCGTCGGAAACTGAATTTGGATCGAGTTGATTAACAATACGTTACAAAACCTTTGGTAACTAAGACACAACTGATGATTTAGCCCAATGTACTAATTTGGGCGGTACCTCAGCGAAGATACTCAGGTTTTAAACTTTTTGAGCAAAGTGGCGGTATCGAATTGAACTGCAATTGCCGGAACTATTCAGTTATTCAACTTAGATACAAAAGCACAAGAAAAACGCGAGCAAATGCAGCGGGGTTTCCGAAGTAGCGTTGAGTAACATCACACCGTAGCAGCAAGTGGGTGTAAACAATAACACTGCGCGTATGAATGGAACAGCAAACCGATCAGTACTTAAGTAAACAAGAATCGTCTACAGTTTGAAACTTACTTCTGATAACTGACTTTTGTTAACCAGGTCGGTTTTGTGGATTAGGCAAAATATCTTTGCGCCCGGTGAGTTCTGATTCACAGCCTCAACACACGATCGATAGTAACTCAGGTCCTTCGTTACTTCTTGGTTATCAATGTCAAATACATATATGAGAACCTCTACATTTCTGAAGATTGTCTCCCGCTGATTGACGAAGTAGCTCTCCATAAATCCATCTTGCCTGCCGAACATGGTAATCGAGCACAGTGCAAAACCCACCCTCCACAATCCCACAAGTTTAGGACAAGTCCACTGAGAATACGCATATGGGTGTGCTCGACATCCACTGCAGGGTTAAAGTAATTTGAAATTGATATTAGTCAAACTTGTTGGTCCCAGACGTAATGTGTCACGCGCAATATAATTTGCGAAAATAATGCTTCTCATGCTAGTTTTCCCTGACCCCGATTTACTAAATCTAGGAAGCGAGTGAACTATCTCCTTCTCCGTTGTGTGCGTCAAAGTTTCATGAACTGCAGTCATTTTCTTTTTGACAACGTCCTTTTTGATATCAGGCTTCACGTTTGTGCTACTGATTAATAATTCGTTTCTGTATCACCTGTGAATATCTGCAGTGATCGCGCATAACCCGGCGTGCTTCTCACATGTGCGTTATGGAAATTATTATTATTATTATTATTATTATTATTATTATTATTATTATTACTCACTGCTCTCCCACTGGCAAAAGTAGACATACCGGTTTACTAATTCTAGCGTGCTAAATTCAGCCCATACCACAGTCCATGATAAACGTCTGACGTATCTTACAGTGTTCCGTGTGTCCGCGTTAATACACGAGCCACTAGAATCGGTTTCTCGACTGACTCCAGGCGCAGTTTTACCTTTAACTGCGCAAGATGCAGTGATGTGCCCTGTCACTATTTTCGCTATATATATACTTGTTGTCATTTTTCAATTTTTACGAACATCCTTACCAGGCTTTGGTACTAATTCCTCTTTGTGAGCCCAAGTTTTCACACGTCTACCTTCAGCCGTTAGCAACGTTCTGGCCTACATAAATGCCCACTACTGATCGTGACTTGTTCGTGTGATACGCACACCCAATTCATCTCTACGGTTTTGGAGTGCAACAAAAAACTACGTATACACAACACGCATATGTACTTTCACTATTCACAGATTAATGTTGGTGTATAGATGTGTTAGTCTGGAATGCTTGGTCAGGCATTTCTGTTCCGTTCTGTTGTCTATTTTAGATCATCTCTGCCGGCTCGCAAGGATGAAGCTGTCAGGTGACGTACCGATTCAACTCGTCCGGAACTGGCACGATCAACGGATTGGACAGGAATCTACCACGAGCAAATTTGATCATGGAAGATTAACGTCGGGCCTCCCAAGTTATGTCCCTGGGATCATTTCCGTGAATTCTAACGCATATGAATGTGAACATTTTTATAAACATGTTCTGGGATATACATAGGAACTCGGGACAATTTCATCACGTAACGCACAATTGAGCACAACTGACGCCCTTACAGTCTTGAACCGACCCGATTTGTTTTCCGTTAACTATGTTACAGCTGGTATCGCTATTTATACTCTTCTTGTTTTCTACTTTTGTATGCGCTTAAACTTTTGTTTGAACGAGTGTCGATACCGAAAATTATACTGCGCACTCGATCATGCAACTTCGCTGCTTGCCTGCTTGCCGTTCCGCTGTCAGCGTGTCATCATGTTATTCGCTCGTTTTCACACCGACTTTGCGCGTCAACAATACGCTGAGTGTTTACTGGTTGCGTTATTCATGGCTGGCCGGCGTCGGTTAGTTTGATTCCAAACTTTCCACTTTGAATACGGCATGGAACTTTTATATATTCATATATAACATTCTGGTCATATACATCAGAGGTCTGCAATGTATGTACTTGTGAACTTGCTTTTGATTAACAAAAAATTTCTAGATGAAGCAATCAAGGTAGCAAGGAATGCTCGCCCGGTCTATGAGCTCAGCCTAGCACGAGATATCAAACAGAACCCTAAGAGGTTCTGTGGTTGTGCTCAGTCCGGGTCCTCTTTACGAAGGGAAATTGGGACCACATTTCTCTATAACGGAGAGATTATGTGCACTGACAGGGTCATAGCGGATGTGTTTATCGCAAAGTTTCAAAGTGTCTGTAGCTCAGATGATGGAGCACCGGAGTCTTGGCCTCGTACCGGGAGCGCGGCCATGGTGGATCAGGACATTGCGCCCCACAAAATTGAGACAGTGATATCTCAGCTAAAAAGCACAAAGCCCGCAGGGCCTCACCACATCCACCCAGCCATCCTGAAATCTCTGTCCAAGTATTTGGCGTCGTCATTCGCTCGGCTGTACAGTCTCACATTTGAAACTGGGTTGTTTGTGATATACTCGTAAGAATCCATCATATTTCCTATCTTCAATAGTGGCAACAGATCATAGATTGAAGATTATCGACAAGTTAGCCTAATTACCGTATTGAGCGAAATTTTTGGACGCATTTTTCGAGAGAGGTTCTGCAAATTCCTCTGCCATCAGCAATTATCCTTTGCTCCTCAACATAGTTTCCAAGGGGCGCATTTCGCGTCACAAAACTGTTAACGTTTTCAGACACTGTCGCGAGGAAGCTGGAAAAGGGTGAAGTAGTCGAGATATGTTATCTGGTTTTCCAGACAGCTTTCGATTCTGTCAACCACAGACCTTTGCGCTGGAAGCTACGAGAAGTTGGAATCTCCCCTATTATCTGCAGGTGAATACAGTCGTTTCTCGTTGGAAGGTCGTGTAGAGTGAAATTAATAGGAATACTGCCGAACAAAGGTTCTCCTTTGAGTGGAGTAACTCAGGACTCAATCCTCGCCCCACTGCTTTTCCTGGTATACGTAAATGACATGACGAACGACCTAGTCTGCCCATGGCATAAGGCTGGTCGGTAGTTTGTCGGACTCAGACGCTTCCCAAAAGGACATTCTGCAAATTCGTGATGGGGCATTAAGGTGCGATTAACCGTTGAACGTTCTTAAATGTCATATCCTCGCTACTGCTATCCAGTCAACCCCCAAGTTTCTGAGGGACGCACATGGACAAAACAGTCGAATTAACAACTAAACAGCTTACCAGATACTAGTACGTTTACTCCATGTGCTCAGTGTATCGCATCCGTGACAAAAGCTCGGCGGGCGTTATATCGATTGAAGCCAGCGATTGCTAACACTTGTCCAGCAGTGTTCATTCCACTGCAATCCGCTATAGTTCGTCCCAACCTGGAATGTTGTGTCGAAGCCAAGTCGCCATATCTCAAGAAGGACATATTCGTCCTCGAAAAATTACAATGGTCTGCCACACATATGGTATGGAGTAGGAAGTGTCTAAGTTAACAAGACCGGCCAAATTCGTTAAAATAACTCTCACTAGAACGCCGGTGGGTGAGAAGAGACCTTATCGGGATGTACATAATTACCAACTACACAGGACCAAGCCCCATGGTAGGTTTGTTCAAGATGCGTCAGAACAGAAATTTAAGGAGTCATGGGTTCACAATCAAGAAAATAAGATCACGTTTAGCAGTCCGATTTACCTTTTCGCTAACCGGGTAGTCAACTCGTGAAACTAAGGTCGTTGAGGCCGCAAGCGTAGATGTATTCAATGGAAAGTTATACAAATGTCAAGACAATCTCTTTCCTGCTTTTACACTAATTTCTTTCCTTCTATCCCTAACCTTAGACCACCACGGCACGCATAGACAGAAAACGCAGCCTGGTCAATCTCCGAATCACACTAGTCAATCATCAGGACGTCAGCAGGCGCAGGCCTTCACCAAGTCATAGATTTGAAATTGGCAATTTGAAGTACCCTTCATCTTGTGTTCAGTCCGTTGAAGATTAAAACAAGACATTTTCAAATGACAGAAATGAACGAGTTCGGTAGATGGAACACAGCACAAGATGGAAACAACAGATATTGTAGGGAATCCAGTATTTTTCTGAGGATTATCGAAAAACCTCCGGTCTACCGGTACGTTCTGTGCATTTCCGCGACTTCTCAATATGCGCAAAAAGGTTATTCGATTAGTTTTCTGAGCATTGACTACGTTTTAACTTTAGGTTTTGCTAATGGGTAAATCGGGGTCAGGGAAAACTAGCATGAGAAGCATTATTTTCGCAAATTATATTGCGCGTGACACATTACGTCTGGGACCAACAAGTTTGACTAATATCAATTTCAAATTACTTTAACCCTGCAGTGGATGTCGAGCACACCCATATGCGTATTCTCAGTGGACTTGTCCTAAACTTGTGGGATTGTGGAGGGTGGGTTTTGCACTGTGCTCGATTACCATGTTCGGCAGGCAAGATGGATTTATGGAGAGCTACTTCGTCAATCAGCGGGAGACAATCTTCAGAAATGTAGAGGTTCTCATATATGTATTTGACATTGATAACCAAGAAGTAACGAAGGACCTGAGTTACTATCGATCGTGTGTTGAGGCTGTGAATCAGAACTCACCGGGCGCAAAGATATTTTGCCTAATCCACAAAACCGACCTGGTTAACAAAAGTCAGTTATCAGAAGTAAGTTTCAAACTGTAGACGATTCTTGTTTACTTAAGTACTGATCGGTTTGCTGTTCCATTCATACGCGCAGTGTTATTGTTTACACCCACTTGCTGCTACGGTGTGATGTTACTCAACGCTACTTCGGAAACCCCGCTGCATTTGCTCGCGTTTTTCTTGTGCTTTTGTATCTAAGTTGAATAACTGAATAGTTCCGGCAATTGCAGTTCAATTCGATACCGCCACTTTGCTCAAAAAGTTTAAAACCTGAGTATCTTCGCTGAGGTACCGCCCAAATTAGTACATTGGGCTAAATCATCAGTTGTGTCTTAGTTACCAAAGGTTTTGTAACGTATTGTTAATCAACTCGATCCAAATTCAGTTTCCGACGAAGCTGAGACGTAGACTGTTGTATGCTGTTGGCAAAAATCGATCCAATAGGAAACATGGTTACGGCGATCTTCCCAAAAGAACTAAAACACTATTTCCGACTAATTGTCTGCTCTTCGTTGGTTCATATCATTTCACAAATAGGAGCGGTGCAGGGCTCCTCTGATGTGCTAAAGCACTTTAGTCCATAAAAGCAGAGAAAACAAGCGATTTGGCCACTGACGTTCCATTTTTGTTGTACCTCAAAAGAGTGTCGTTCTCTTACACCTTATGACGAAGAACACTGCAGGTAGCTCATTTCGTGGTAGGTAATTAAAAAAATGAAACTTTAGGCAGAGGAGCAATCCGCTATCAACCGCTGTAGAAATGCGGAATGATATGTGCGAAGAAGCGCATCACTTTGGGTCGGGTTCTGTGCTAATTTGAGTAACTTGATTTCTCACCGCAGGTCTCCCTTGTTCATTGGGATCCGGTGTTGCTGAACCTACAAACCCCGTAAGCAGTTTGTTCCAAGGATATAGCACTTTTCGAAAGAAAATACCCTTTCTCAGTTTTGTTCGGCAGTAAAACTGCCCAAACTGTCTGCTACGTCCTCCCACGAATCCACATTCTCTCCACTGCCTCGGTTGTACCTCAGAAACCTCTGGTACTCCCGGTGCCATCTTGTACATTTCAGCCAGGCTTCCTCGGAGTCCTTAAGTGTTTCAAAAAACGGACCACGCCTCCTTGTCCTCTTCTTCCCGAAACCCTGGGCCCAGCGCGTTGCCAGCCTGTGCACCATGCTGCAGTTTTGCGTTCTTTCTAGAGTACGACGTTCACGCTCGCATACGTTATTGCCAATGAGATCAGGGAAATATACAGTCGAATAAGGCCCACTCCTTCCTACTCGCACCCGCACCCTTAAGCTTGATTTGTGCAGTCTCCGACCAGTTCGTCATACCTGTTGGTTATGCTTCTGAATGCGTTTTGGATGCTTGAATTGTGTTCTTGCATGACTCGAAGAATCCACTTGGAAAAAATGGGTACCCTTCCGAATGCTGACATCTTGTTGTATTCAGAGTGACGTCTGCAACAATAGCCAGAATCCGATAGCCGTTTTGTCCACACCGTCGGGCTAAGCAGGCCCCTCACCGTCAGGTGAGGCAGACACCAAGGACAGGAGTTTCTTCATGAAAGTTGCTTTTGTCTCGTAGGTCATAGGTTCCGGGTAAGGTCCTTCTGATCAGCTTATCTTTGTGGTGTGGGCAACTGGAAAGTAGCAAGTTTTCATTTTCTCCATAATGATATTATCAGACCATTACCGATTTCCCGTTCTATTTTCCTTCCGTATTTCTCTGTCTGCCCAGCATCCTTAGATGCTGACTGTTTTCGGAGACCAAGGCAACTGGTAAAAATCGATACTTTTGATATTTGCACTCTCTGATGAATAGATTGACAGGCTGATCTTGGCAGTATCCTCGCAAGTCTGGATTTGGACGTGCACTGCGTCTCTGAAGCGCGAATCTGCCACCCGAGCACTGTTTTAAGTTAGGTCGATCACCATATGGCTGTTGATATATGCGTCTTTTCCTAAGATTCTCTTATGACGCCAAGGTTGAATCAAGGTGGGATAGAAACCCCATTGGATTGCATATCAAAGTTTGATTGGATCCCGGTGAGCTATCGCTTGCGCGAAGTCAAACTTAGTACACTGGTTAAGGCTTACCAGCATAAAGTAGAAAAACGCTGTACGCTCATTGTGTTGCGTATGCTGCATCATATCATTGTCGACCTTGAGCCATACCCGTGGGTATGGTGACTTTAACGCTGAAAGTAGTCCCTTAAGTAGTAAGTAATTACAGGTGTATAACGAGGGAAAAACAAGACATTAAAAAATGGCACATTATATAAAAATGGATCAAACACCTTGCAAGCACTGGACACTGATTATGACACTGTCGTGTTCGAGAGCATTTCCGATCAGCGATCAGCTCTCAAGCTTCCCAAACAGGTGCACAGCATCCACCAACCATCCAAAACCGGGATGATCGAGGCTTCCATATCCCACGACCGGGTCATCATCTGGCCGCCTTGTAACTCGTTCTGACCCTGTGTTTAGTCGAAAAATGGACGCAAGAGGGATCATTGCTGCACACAAACCTCCCGTGTATCTCGTCAACAGACGAATCGCCGAGTTATTCTGTTAAGCCTCACTGTGCATCTGGTAACGATCGTCCACTCTCACATCCATCTGTTGCTCGTGCCTTTTTCATTGTCATGCATTTATAAATATATGGTGATCAACAGGCATTGAATGTGATGCTTTCAACGCTTATCATATGGCACTGGTGTCCAGACTGGGAACAAACTCCAAGAATCATGTATACCTGCTGCGAAGACGTGTGTTCTGAATGGGCTGTGCAGTGGCAACAGAAATGTACTCCTGTTGTGTCGATTTATCTCCTTACCGAGCGTCGCTCATCAATCACTCACTTTCGGCTTCGAGCCGTACCTATAGGTACAATAGATCAAGTTGCCGTTGGTCTTCACAATGGTGCACGAAGTTGCAAAGCAGTAAACAAGTACAAATGTATAGGAGAGAGAGTACGGGAAGAAGACAAACAAACAAAAACAAGTGAGTCCCATGAAAAAGAAGTCAGTAAGTTCACGGTCACGGGCTGGCCACTGCGTTCGACTGATTTCTATGTCAGTAAGTGGTTCCAACCGGCCCCGTGGATGGTCGCTAACTCCGTAACCAGATGGACGGCACCTGCCAGTCTCGTTGGTAAGGGATGATCCTGACCTAGAGACATTTCATTCTAAAAATTTAAGCTCCATATCCACTTTGGTTTTCAATGGAGGATTGCGTCGAATGTCATTGTTAACCATACTCCCCACCATGCATAAACGGATGCGGTGTCTCAGGCCAGTTGGACTGTTTTTCAAAAAAAACTTGAATGGTGACCAGTTTTTAGCATTGCATCGCTCCGGAGGGTTACCCTGACAATAAATTCGATCTTTCCAAGTACATATATGTCAAACAGGTCATTCAAATGAACAACAATTGCACTCAGGGTTGCATGTCGCACCGACCGCATAAAAGTGCTTGCCTGATAGGGCACAACTAAGCGGGAGCATAGCAGAACCAATTGCTATGGTTGCGGCATTGCTGTCTTCCGATTAAGGAAGAGATGGGTTAGAACAGGTGCCTTCGAACAACCGAGCACTCTGGTCGCTCAAAGGTTAATTATGGTCCTAGACGTGTTGTACGGCACGATCGAAAAACCGTTCAGAATCCTGGTATGATTTCGAACTTATTCACTGCGTCCAACAGTGGTCAGAATAGCACAGCATAGTCTTATCCTGCGCGCCGTCGGACTAGGGCTGTCCGGAGAAACTATGTTAATGTCTCGTGGGTCAGACCTTCGAGTCTAAGACTCGAGTTAGAGTCTCTCAAGTCAAATCTCCATCATCATTTCACAACGGCGAGTCCGGTCGGAAGGTACTGTGGCTCAGACTACCGTTCACCTCAACATTAACGTGGAATATCATAGAAGAATAAAACCTTGTTACGAAGGTTAAAAATTAAGAAAAGGAGATCGAACGGAAGTACTAGTATTGGTATGGATTCCGGTACACTATTGACCGCAGCGATCTGGATGATCACGAGGATCCCAGCTGAGTGGACGACACCTGCTCACTTTGCTCAATGGAGCAGTTAGGGTCTTCATATTTCGTTCCCACGTTGCTTGACCACCATGTGGTTTAACTCAGTTGTTGTTCGTCTCATACAGTGCGCGATACGCTACCCAGTCATCACGGCACGATCAACAGACTATTTGATCACGCATCGCGAGCGTTCCGGAATATGCACCGACAAACGGCCGTATTGCTAACGCGATCAGTCCACTTGATGTGGGCTAATTGGCGGAGAAAATGATGGTCAAACAGCAATTTTATTGACGTCCACGTCGTGAGCAGGCCATGTTTCCGAATAACTGAGCAGAACAGAACGCACATGAGCATTCATATTTGATACCACTACTGATATCCCATCGGCTGGCGAGATAATGCCACCCACTTGCGTGTGAGTGTCCACAGCCTCAGGTAGATAGCCTGCAGTGATAAACGTGGGAATGAGAATGCCCCAGTCTTGACGTAGCACTTTGAAGTTGCAAAGCACACTATACAAACCCTCCCGGTCATTCACCTTTTTAAGTATGGTTTGCATGTATTCGGTTGAGGTGCTCAGTACGACGTCATCCGCACACCCCATGTCTAGGAAGAAACAGAACACCTCAAGCGCACCTTCCAGAACATCGTCCGTAGCGAGATTTAATAAGGAGTTGGGCCCTCAACCTATCACCATCCTTAAAGGGAGGAGACATGATTCAGGGACCTTGTAACATAAGCTACAATGCCATTTCTGATTCCGCAAATGACAATCTGGGTCCCGTTGTTTATATGGCTCAGCGGCGTAAATGTTATCGTCTTGGTCGAGTTGTCTGGGAGGTAAATGCACCTAACGATGCGGGGCGGTGAGAGCCGTAAGAAAGCGTCCTCGCTGATTTGGCCCTACGTCCAGTTGAAGGCGCCAACATTTGCCAGTTGTCTTGGAGTTAAAAAGCCATTATCAGCGAATGGTACAGTACTGGCGGAGGTGCTGGGAGTCAAAATCCAGTGTTAATGGATTAACAATATTATCATTCTGCTGCCTTGTGTTGCGACGACCCAGAGTTATGCCGACTAGGACTTCGGGCCATCCAGGTGCAACCTCGTCGAACAGGTCAGACGAAAATCACACATTAAAAGCGTGGGATGGTTGTGGATTCTATCGTTATTCATTACGATTGCATACACCTGTCAGATTGTGTACCAGCGCACTGGTTTTATGGAGTCACGAGTGTCACAGGCGACAATACATCAGTGACCCACATTGATGTCTATCATTAGTTAGAAAGGGAGTATGAAATGCGTCCCAATTCGTCGTTTCGCATCCTGTCCGACTGGATTATCACGTCCCGAAGAATCAATCACTCCTTTCAGTATTTTCGTACTGTATTAAGTCTGCCCGTTTTTGCAGCTCATTTTCACTGGACAACTTTGAGTCAACTACAATCCTTGAACGTCCAATAAAACGTTGGGCCTCACTGGCATATAGATACTTGGGCCAACATTTGCCCGTTTAGTGACTGAGTTTCCGATAGTGACGCATTTGTGACGGCTCGGTTAGTATGATGTAAGGTGAATACTCACTGAGGCACCAAACTTCACCTTCATCTCAACTTTCGTGTTCAACCTCACAGGCAAAGCGCGTGATAGAAGCCTTATTAAGTGAAAACCTGCACGCTGATTGTGTGGGTCCGAGAAAGGCTGTCTGTATATGGCTCAAGGTGGTAGCCCGTCACCGCTTGCTCATGACTAATCTTGAGCTGGCACTTGGTAATTTCGTTTGGCTAGTTAATGTCCACCGTACACTTTGCCCTACAGTTCTGAAGGGTGGTGTTTCCACTGAAGACGCGTCGCCATTGGGAAATGTTGTACTACGTGACAGCACGCTACAGTCAACGATACATATATGCATCCGCGCTGCCTCAGCTGCCCGTGTTGATATTTTCTTGTCACTGTTGTGGCGAGTGGCGGTCCGAGTCAAAATGCTACCTGTTCAAGTTCACAGTCTGTCTGTACAACGGGGCTATCGGTCACGCGATTTGCCTTAATATGGGCATCGACAGTATCACTGTAGGTCATTTTTGGAGGTCAAAATTCCCTTCGACTGACCCTGTCGCGCACCTCCTCGTGGCCCCGTCCAACTACACGCTTGTGTTCGCTATTCCCACAACACATGCCTAAAAGTACTGATTCCCCCAACCCGTCTCCCCCAGCCATTGAATCTCACCCACCTATTGTTATTTGCCAGTCTCACCCTCTCTACCCCCTGTGAATACGATCCGCCATGAAACTGCCACCAGCTAATCGGTCTGCCTAAAGACTGGGTATTTAGACACATCAGACCGATCTGATCGCATTCGTTCGGTTCGTCATTGCCTATCGGTCGTTTGCGCCTGTATTTGTCGCGCCCTTTGGACCCTTGACGGCCTATTGCGGCCAAACATTGTATCTTATCCCTGTAATTGATTACATTATTTATGTCAATAGTACCATGTTTCCGGCGACTTGATTTGGTTGATATTTGGCGTCGTTGGTTATACGTGCGTCACTCAACGTTCGTCTGAAGAACGCACAATCACCGAACTGCCTTATTCATGCGACTGGGCTTTTCGGTGGTCGATCTACAATAAGCCAACCGCGCCACCATTTGAGACCGTTCGATTCCAGTGAACACTGCATATTAGCAGGTGTCCTCACGCGACCTTGTGACTGAGTTGTATTAGGGCATTGTTAAGCCACAGCGCTTTGTGGCTTACCAATTAGCTAGACAAAAACAGATATCTTTACTCCTGATAGTGCACGTGATTGCTCGTAACCCAGCAGAGTACAGCATAATCCATTTCTTTATTGATAAACAGATTGGGAATAACACAACGTTACGAGCAAGTTTTAATACTCTACGTTTCAACCACCTCGGGTGGCCTTCCTCAGGAGTGTTGTAATCGAAATCATATTGACAGAGGAACAGCAATGTGATTTCGATTACAACACTGCTGAGGAAGGCCACCCGAGGTGGTTGAAACGTAGATTATTACAACTTGCTCGTAACGTTGTGTTATTCCCAATCTGTTTATCAATAACATGTTAAACACGACGCCCAAACTGTTCAACGTCATTTGTACTAAATTTGGTGCGGATATCTTACAATCCATTTCGTTCCCCTAAACCCCCATCTTGCCACCCTGATAACCCCCCCCCCCGCGTTTCCTTCTGATTCTCTTAGACATTCAATGAAAGAAAGGCTCGTGTTGAGGAGATCACCAAACCCATCAACTGTTCTTGCTTCGCCACTTCCATATGGGATGACACGTTGTTTAACGCATGGTCCAAAATTCTATATGAGCTCACTCCAAATGTGCAAATGCTTGAGCGAGGTCTGAAACAGTTATGTGAGCTGTTAGAAGCAGACGAAGTGATCCTATTTGAGCGGGCGACGTTTTTACAGCTCGCTTGTCACTCGAGACGGTCACACCCGGATGAGCACAGGTTCGACAAAATCAGCAACATCGTCAAACAGTTCAAGTTGTCTTGCAGCAAAGTTGGCGCCAATTTTACGAAAATCGAATTGCGCAATCAGTACTTCACCGCTTTCATTGACGTTTTCACTTCGAGTACCTACATCATGGTAGTATGTTCTGATCCTTCGATTGGTAAGTTCAGATTTGGTGCTCATCGACCACTATGACAAACACTGCGATCAGCTTATTGGTTGATTTTCAAATCGCACGGCGAGAACTACTTTTCAAAATGTTTGAGTTTTTGATACTGTAGTGTACTGAGGGTCCTGCTTGTTTTGTTTGTTGTAGGACGCCCAATACGACGGATCCTACTTCCTTCAGGCATACAACTCTCCCTACTTTGAGGACATTTTGCTCACTGCTTAAGACACTCGAATATCCCGTTTCGACTGGCGTGTTCTCGACTGTCCCATGAACTCTTCTCAGTCCTATACCTACCTACTCCAAATTGGTATCGTGTTCACCGCAAGCACGATGCGTTACGGTGGATCAGACGTAAATAAATCACGTCTGTTAGACATGGGTGTTTCTGTAAGTTATGTGAAACTCTTAGCTTAAAGTCAACAGTGAAAAGCAGAATGAAAAACCCGGCATCTGCGTGCATAGTGGAGTCTGAATGAATCATTATACATACAGAATCGTTTCATAGTGTTTAGCTAGCGCAAATGGTTGTCAGTTGCACATGGAATACATGTTCAAGACCTCAACACCTTCAACTTTTATGTTGTTTGAACGAAACACTGACATGGTGGAGTATCTGACGGAAACCAGAGACGCTTAAATTTAGACTGAACTTTGGTGTAAATGCCAAGCCACCCACAAGCATAAATGTCGTTCATTGTCGCTTCTAGCTTCATCCGCCACTCTGTGGAACATTCGGAACGCTCGAAAACATTTTGAACGGTTGGAGAAATTTGAACAACCTCATTCCGCAATTGCACAACGCTGACTCGGTGAAAATGTGATGAAAAGTTTGTACTTCTCCCTTTATGATCCCCCACTGTACATGATTACTTAAAAAATAAACCAATGATTTATTATACTTCTGTGCAGATCACAACGGCTTCGCGAGTTATGGTATGTCGCAACTACTGCTTCCTAAGCATTCAGCTCTTCATTACCATCTGGTTCGCTGAGCCTGACTAACAGCCTACCGACTTAAAGTGATGGCGACCGTCACGGAAAGAACGCAGTTTTGTTGAACATACTGAGTCAAATTAGCTCATTATAGTAAGCATCCAAGATGTACAGTATTTGAAGCCAGATTTACAATGAGAAATCACCGTTCAACTCATTTGCACGATTTGATGAGTCTATTCAGTGTTACTATACCGCATATTCATGAACAACAACGAACAGTATGTTGATGGGTTACTGTACAACTGTCCGTTTGGATGAGAAACGGGAGTGAAGTGGACAAACTTGAAGTAAAGCAAGAAATTACTTCCGGCGAAACGCACTTCCGTTGTTTGCCGGAATGGAGTTGCGCTTGTGGTTGGGTGACGGGGTTCGGGATCGGTAGGACAGGCGTGTATGAACAGCTGGTGATTCTGGTGAATGAGATCGTTGCCTCTTACGAGCCTGCAATGAACGGTAAAATTAGTTGCGCGTAAAAAAGAAACCTACGTGTTTCGGACTTGAAGAATTATGATCACGGCCGTAGCGTTTCCGTTTTGAAGGCTGACGTGAATAAGCAGGCAGCTCCTCCTCATCACTCGCTTCCCCTTCTTCCAGCTCTTCTGATCTGTGGGCAGAATTACTAAACGTTGGTCTATCCTGCTCGACATCATCGTCTCGATCCCAGCTTGCGGTTAATCTCGAACGCGCCGAAGAAGCTCTGTAAGGTGATTCTACTGTTTCAACAGATGGAGTTTTTAAGCGGGTTGATGCTGGGCTATCATACGGCCGACTTTCTGCAAGTGGACTGTTGGGTGAGGTTGGTCGGCGCCGAATGCGGTCGCGTTCACGAAAAGAACGCGGTGGGGAGCGGTCACGATAGTCTCGATGACCGGATGGAGATATCGAACGTTCTCGACGAAGTGACTTGGCGTAAGCAGATGATGGTGACGACTTATCTTTAACACTCTTGGATTGCGGTTTTGTTTTTGTACGTGATGAGTGTTGTTTTTTGGGGATGGAACTGGACTGCTCATCATCATTTAGACGTTCCAGAAGGCGTTCGCGATAACGTTGTATTTGCTGAAACGAACGCACTTCGTAAGTTACGCACCCATCTACACAAAGGTCACTGGCTATCTCACTGTTCGTTAGTACATGCTAAGTGGCAGCTTTTTATCACATGAACAGGTGAAATTGAGCATACCTGACTTCTCCGTACACAAAACAGCATTATGGACCAAGATGTCATCCACAGACAGTTACAAATAACACCTTAGAACATGAACATGAGAAATAATTCTTAGAAAAGTCGAAAAGGATGAAGGAACATTATTTATGGTTTTGGTTTACGCTGAGGCAAACAGCTGTGTGAATTGGCGAACTGGCAGGTGGCGTGTGGAGATGCGGTTTGTGTTGCCGATCGGGAGCCCAGCTTTTTCACGACGGGGTCCCTTTCAAAGTAATAACACCCGCTATCAGAATGTACGTCTCCAAACACAAACGGGTGCCCAACAGTGGGAGCCAACTTGCTTCTAAAATTATGTTGTTTCAACTGACCCATTTTAGCATGGACAGTATACAGCGACGATGAGTGGCGCGGCATAAACCAGCGAGTGAGTGGAGGTACTTTAAACGTTAGATCCACCGTGTGACAAAACTTACATCTAAGTGAACAGCTGTTGGGAACCGGTGTTTGGCAAACACGAAGTGTCAACCGACACGTTTGAGAACAAGACTTGTAGCCTGAAAGAGCGCTCGGTAGATTCAAGGTCACCAGTCACGTAATTAAGTAACACCAACAATTACGAGGTATTCTTGGCCACTTTTAAGCGCAACTAAAACGGGAGCTGTGTTCCCAAGATTGGCATAGGCTAGTCTTTGATTGTTACATGGGAGAGCCAAACTAAGCGTTCCGTAGCTGAAAAATTGCAAGTGAAAAAGCAATCCGAAACCCTTATTTTCTTTCTAAAATTCTTAATCAAAGACAGAAAACTTTGTCCAACAGTCGATCCAACATTAGTAGGTAGCTTGCATAGGTCTAACTATTGCGTAACTCCAATGAGAGAAAACGATGGACCTATGGTTTACACTCATCGACAAAATAGCTAATCAAAACCAACCGTGGGGCCTATTTTCAGTAAATCTAGCGACGAGTTCCATGCCCAATGCCACCAGATCGATGCCTAACCTCAGATTAGGGCGACGGTCAATGTAGCTTACTTTGTTAACCGCGTCATCTGTGATAGAAGAGTCGTTTCTGCGACTGGCCTCGAGTTCATCTTGATATTTGAGCACCTTAAGCTCGATTTCACGCAACTGATTGCGACGCTTCTCGGAAATGGTCGTCGTTGTCATGTTCGTGGTAGCAGTGGAGGGAGGTTTCGAGCGGATCGAAGTGTCCGAAACAGGCATCGAGGCTTTGGGTAAAACAGGTTCTACATCGGGATCGCTGGACACCGGGCTCATAGCATCTTCGTCGTCATAGGCAACGAGACCACCAAAACCAACTAAGGGTCTGTTTGAATGAGAAGCAATATGAATAGAAGGTTATGCAGTGTTGGTAGAATTCAGATAGGTGACACAACGAATTACTAGATGGAAACTAGCATAAATAGAATTCGTGGAGCTCAGTGGAGAGAGCACCGGGACCTATCAACCAAAACAAGCGTGCTCCCAAGATACAAGGTACCTGGGATAATCATGAGGAACGAATTACTTACACTGGTAAGAAAAGTGAGTCGCGTGCAGAAAATGAGCGACTCAGACATTAGAAGAATAACTGACGACTCACTGTCCATCTAAATCCTCACTGTCAATCGTGGAGCCGCTCGCAGCCCCTTTCCAACGTTCGGACTCCGTAGGCGTTCCATAGACTTGATTGAGCCCTGGAGACCGGGCTTTTGGAAGAGTAGGGTCAACCAGCAACTCCCAACGACTGGTTGTTGTAACGGCCTCGGATTCTACTGTTTCCGGATCAACAGTTTCCCATTTACTAGGAACAAACAATCTGTTGGCTGACTTATCTGAAGTGTTCGCAGAGAGTGGCTTTGAGTCGCCAGAGATGCTTGCCTTTGACCTATAACCAAGAGAGCAAAACAGTACAAAAAGATGGTTTGTCTAGCAGTTTTACTGAAACCTCGGCTTTTATTGTCTCCTGCTGTGACCAACGGGGCACCTCGACAAATAAGGTGAGGTTTAAACAAACTGACTAGGAAATTACGAAGCATTTGATGTGTAAATTAAACCACTCATTACCTTCAATAATTATTAACGTGCACATATCACCTAGAAGATTTTGCGAAGGACCTGGTCTCATCGATATCCTTTTGACCAAAGGTGATGGGGTAGCTTAATTGGTTTAGCTCTGTAGAAAGGACCTGTTTCATTGGGTCACTCATTAGTACAGCTCCTTTAAAAAGGTTTTGATTTCACACCATAAGGCGACTGCCGCTATGTGACACGGTGGTTTCGTGCAGGCCGAACAGTGTCAAGTTAGTTAAACCCGCACACACAAGAACAGTCAAGATAACTAAGATTGTACAGAGCTGGTATCGCAACCACCGACACAAAGAGCACAGGTCTATCATACTATACTAGGTGTTAAAACGTGAAGTGAACAAGCTTTTTTCGGCGATTCACCATCAGGCTAAATACAACAGATTCACATGGGTTAACCATGTGTGTGTAATGGATCGAACGGTTCATCATCAGTTTCAGGAGGATCAGGTCGGTTGTATAAAATATTGGTGACTATTAGGGTAGTGGTCATGATTACGTAATCCGTTCGGTCCGGATTTGGACACTAAGTCATTGAAGATTCAGTATTTTGACAAAACATTTTTGAATACACAGTGGAGGGAAAGTGAGCTGGTGGCTATGGCTTTTGCGACTGTCAGCAAGCGCTCTTTGACCTAGGTGTATCCAGACCAAAAATTCCTCGGAGTGGAACGGAACATCAAACTCACCTCGAAGGAATGGGCGGCACATCAGCTCCTTCACTCAAAGGACTGCCGTCAACATCTAACGGATCGCCATCATACTGTACCAGAGGTTGACCTTCAAGCACTTCAACGTCCGAATCGAGCATGGTTAGCTTTTTGTCCAAAACGTCTGACGCACCAGCTTTGATTGATTCTAACTCCAACGGGACGCCCGCTAGATCAGCTTCATCCTCGACCTGCAAGGCGAAAACACGTTCAACGAAACCGAACAACTACACATCACTACAACTACGATTACTGGTCGTCAGCGTACCATTATGTTGTCAGTAGTACTATGACGGCGGTTGATACGAAGGCCTAGCCGTTAAATATCTTAAAAAAGCAAAAAGAAAGGGATGACATCCAAATACTGAAAACACTCACGCTTGAACCTAAATTATAACGAGGTGCTACACCGCGGTCCGGGTAAGGTGGCGCTAACTCACCTTTATCACCTAGAGGAAACTCGGTACCACCTAGCCAAGCGGCGGGGGCGCTCATGGCTCCGACTCACAACACAGGCGTTACACCAACAACAATCCAGTAGGTGTGATGTCATACAACGTACAAACTCAATACAAGTTTTCTGAGATGGAAGTCTTCGGCAACAAAAACAACTTCCATCATTACCACGAAATGTGCAGAATTCGTAAACGGAAATCTCGATTACACGTGTCTAACCCAACAGCCCAATCTCAATCGCCTACTTCCGCTAATGACACCCATCTGACTTATTCGTTTATGCCTAACCTACTGATTTCACGATCACCCTGCGCACCGCACAGCCAGGGGACCGTTTGATGAGAAATCAAAGCTACTAAGTATAGCTATGTTATGAATACGACAAACTAGCGAGTAAGATGTTTTGCGTGTTGTCTGGATGGATTATGGGCTAGGAAAGATTAAATGTCCGAACGAACTTCTGAGCACAGAGGTCAGGGTTGCGCAATCGGAAACTAATGGCTTCGGCAACGGTCAACATCCGGAATCTCACCATTTTTGATCGATTCCTTGGCACTCGGCAAACAATCTGAGAAACACAGCCGATAGAGATGGGGCTTTCAGTTGATTCAGCAGAGTGTATAAACAAACCTCGGCTATGAATTGAAACGCAAACTTGGGAGTCTGCCAAAGGAACATGCTTGACCTAGCGAACCAGAGATGGGAAAAGTATTTTTTACCAGGGAATGGGCCGGATGCTGTTTGTCCTATTTCATAATTGCACTGGCCTCTAGGTTTGGACCATCTTTCACCGACTCTTCAAAAAAGGTGGTGAGCAGTTGTCTGAAGTGACCACTCCTTGTTTCATGTAGAAGACTGAAAGAGTGTTTTGTAATTGGGGCCGATATAACCATCCTCAATTACAAAAGAGCTCATGTAATAAACATGAACGTATTAGCCTTGACGTTACCGCTCACTGGTCTCGTAGCGTGGCAGCTAAGCAAATACAAGGAATCAGATAAGAGAATAGGCGGATTTCCGGTTCTGTCGCGGATGCATCGATCATAACTTCACTTTTCAAGAGACCATGAGGAACCAAAACTCCTTTTGGACCTAACGACTGTTGCCTTAGATGTAGTTACCCGAGAGCTATCCCCACAACAGAGGAGTCCCAGTAAAGTACGTCAATTTGTCGAAGTCGTCTGATCACTCTGAATGCAGGGCGTTCATTTGTGGGTAGCTACCTCGAACATTCTTCATCTCAATTCAACAAGAATGTCCGATCTCCCCTGTCACCCCTAACCATCTGCTGAAAAGAGCACTCAGAGGTTTCGGGGATTTCGGAATAGAAATTCTGCCAGGTGATTGTGGAAGACACTGCTTTACTTAGTTCTGCAGAAAATGCACGCCATAGTAAATCGGTTGAAGGATACAGCTGACCTGTATGGCATGCGATTTGTACCTTCAAAGTGTTGTTACAGGATTAGGATGGTAGTGGCAAAATTTCCTTTCGGGGTTGCTGATCGTTTCACCTGCGTAAGCAGTGTAATCTCACCAGCTGCGTCCACGAGGGTATCGAAAGCGCGTACTGCACTTATCAGCCTTCATCTATCATAGCGGCGAAAGGATGTCCACATGTCGATTAAATGCAAAGTTCGCAATGCGTGTGTGCACTCCGCTTTACTCTTAAGATCAGAGACCTGGTTTATTCGGGCAGAAGGTGTATTATAAGTGCTCGGAATTTGATCATTGCTGACCCCACCAACGAGCCTGTGTCAAATAGGTTGACGGTGTGGGCAAAACGACAATCCGTGGATGTGCAGTTGAACAACGTGCAAATTTGGGATCGGTAACCGAGGTAACAATTGCACGGCCTTCATTGCATCAATCACATAATTCGTGTGTCAACGATGTCCGTTATACAAGGCATTGTTTATTGTGGCTACTGAAGGTTTGAAGAAACCAAAAGTCCGCAGGGCAATGACCACGGGCTGTGAAAGCCTTCACCTCACCGTTGGGCAAGGTCGGCAAGTGCTATCTATGTGGCTGGGAAGTTCACCATTATCCCTGCCGCCTTCTGGAAACGCCCTTGCATGGCGGTTATCGTAGACAATTATTGCCCTGTATCTGAAGGGCAATTGGCTCTTCCCATTATCATAGTCAATGCTCAAATGCCACATGTCAACTAAACCAACGAACACTGAATAAGACCGTAGTCTTTTCATTCTCAGCAGTGATTGAATATTGTGCACACTTCGCAGGCAATTTGTAGGTCGACAGCCCATCTGGATTAAAACGACATAGAAACGTTAGACTCACTTCGTCTACGAGGCCGAGGAAGATGTTTTGCAATTTGATGAGAAAATCATTCGGATAAATAGCCCAATCCTCCCACGCGCGAAAACACAGCATAACCTTTTGCTACAAACAACGATGAGGAAAACGGGTCGTTGAAAATTACCTTCAACTGTTCAGCCTTCAGCTTTCCTTCCACATTTTTGTAGAAAGCATGAACGTACTTGAACATGTCAGGGAGTCGATCTTCCAAACTGAAAACAGAAGTATGAAACAATCAATTGCCTTGATCCATTCTGAAAAACAAATCTCATTCGTCTTCTCAATGTTCCCAAACGTAAAATGTTAGGTCCGTTTTCTTCAAATATACGGCACTAAGTTTACCCTTGAGTTACACAATGGAAACGGAAAGTGAAAACAGCTGATAAACAATAAACTATGACTCGAATGAAACGTACTCACCATTTACGGAAATAAGAGGCATTTGGAACTTTAGCAGACGAGTTGTATAGAATATCCGATACAAGAAATAGCCGAGCAAGGATCTTCGAGATCGACAAATTGGCACCGGTTTTCACATTCTCCGATTCGTCAGTTGAGTCTTTGATATCTGCCATTGCGTCTGGTGTGGGCTGAAGGACGGTAGACTCCGGAGATAACGACTCAACCACACAGTCTGTGATGTCGGAGGCAGAATCCGCATGTTCAAGACACCAGACCATCACATCTCCAATATTGGCACGACACGGCTCTAAATCTGCTAGCATTTGTGTGAACCGACCTCGTTGGGCTTCAGTTAGACCGCACCTTCTTGAAGCAGCAAGCGCTTCTGAGTACATATCATCATACCTTAATGACACGAACCAATACAACATGAAAAGTAAGTACGTTACACACTGCGAACTTTTCAATGAGCAAGCAAAAGCTTGGGATACGACGCGGATTGCAGAGACTATCTAAGTGAAGCTCAAACACGGGTATGTGAACAGCGAAAAGATGACATAATTATATAGGACACTGCTAAACACCAGTTGACAGAACGAAATATACGTGACTGCGTCCATCGCTAAGACAACTGTTTACTCGGAGGACCCAAATGCCTACTGATATCTTAGGTAAGAACTTCAAAGAAAGACTATTTTTGGGTGGCCAGGTTGATGGTACTCTGTGGAAAACAAAAAGACGTGTGTAACGAAGTCACTTAAGAAATCCAACAATCTAAGACATCAATACTTTTTAAAAAATGAGGCACACTGGAAAAACAATGAAAAATCCATAATGATGAAACAGTTAATTTTCTCAAAGCGTGAGGCGTCCGATGGGCAGCGAGAAATCAAGAATCTCCACTCACATGCCGTCTCCCTCACGATGACGTCTGGCTTGGGGAGGGGGTACATAGCCGGGCGCATAAGGATAATCGTCTTCTTCAACAAGATCTTCTGGCATACCACCTGAGAAGAGGTTCATAGGTGGTGGACGCCAAAGTGGACCACATTCAAACATGCGAAACTCGTCGGTCCGCCAATTGTTTACACTTTCTCCCTTCGATAATGTACAGGATACAAGATATGCGTGTGGATTTTCTCGAACGAACGACAACCAAATGTACATCTCAGCAAGAAATATGCCAACATGCGTGACAGAATACTGGGCTGTTCACAAAACAGGCAACTACAATTTGAAAGCTAATTGGCGAACAGTTAAAACTGCGCCTTGAAGCCGAAAACGACTTATTTCACGCCTTTACAACGTGTTCAGTCTAGTTCACAGGGAACACTATAGATACTAATACAACAGCAGCTGAGGTACTGGTGGAACGATTATGGTTTCAGTCATCTTTGACTTAACAGCCAATTTACAAATTAGAAACTGGATGTAACGGTGAGGGTAAATCCCACTTTCAAGAGATATATATGGTATATCTGTGCCAACCGATAGCTGGAAGACCAGAACACTACAAGTTGTCCATCCAATGACGGACCTTAGTATCACCTTAATAAGCACCAGATCCGCAAGCTATCACACTGCGTTAAGAGTCCTGGTGAGGGTATATCAATTTTAAACAGCCGAGTTTAGGGGTCTGCAGGGTCGCACATAGAAAACACGTCCCCGTAGCAACAAACGCTCGGGAGCTCATGAAACAAATTGAGTTAAACATGCCAATCAAAAGAGTATGCGTATTTTACACCGTACAACTGTTCGAACGAGGTAACTTGAAAGTTAAACGTTAAAAATACTCACGTGCAAAATGGACCACAATTTCCAACGATAATACGTGTGTTCAGACGATTGGTAATCAAACAAAAACCTACACGACAAACCAGTAGTTTAAAAATGAAAACAAATCATACTTAAACTGGGGGTTATTTTGTTCCCGATGCATGATAGCAGCCTCGAATTGAGGCCCCTGAAGTACGACAAACTCAATCATTCTGTGAATCAGTGCAAGTACGGATCTGAAGATAAGAAAAATTAGAAAATTATGAACAAAAGCGGCCAGGTTGTAGCTTACCTGTCACTAGGTATGACCACTTTAACGACAGCGTCTTTCAGTACCTTTAAAATTAGTAGAGGGCGTACAGAGCGTCGTATGACTGGGTTAGTGCATTTAACAGAACCGAGTTAATAAACACTGCATGAAATAAAATGTTTAAAAATGATCCATTTAGAATATGTTCACTATGTGATGTGCGCAGTCGCACACGGACCCAAAACTGCACGGTTATGTCTTACTACAAGAGTGATCACGGGGTGCAGCAGGCGTTAAATCCAGAAGCTCGATATGCACGGCTTATGTGGCAAGGAATCATCCAATCAATGAAAAAATACCCGCAATGACAGTTACATCTTGGTCCCAGCACTACTAAGCCGCTGACAGATTTCGTTAGAACAAACAGGAGTTGTAATGATGGTCCCTAAAACTGCACCCTGCGACTGAACTCACTTTTGTGTGCACCAACTATAGCATCGTGCTATCAGTGCCCTTGAAAAAGGAGTAGCCTAACGATACAAGTGTCCAGCTTTCAAATAATGCATCATCCGACAAACGAAGGAACGGACTGCGTGTTATGTGTGCTGGATGGCAGGAACTCAAAGGGTAGTGAAACGATACACTGAGCGTCAACCCCGGTAAACGGACGCAAGAACAACCCAGTAGGTCGTAAACTCCATCGGCATGGTGCGTCTACTTGATCACAACCGGAGTCCAACAAAATTCGCTCGAAACACCGTTTTGTCTGTCCTAAACGCGCCCGAGGACTACGGGGCATTCTGGACACCAGGCCACATTCGAAGAATATCTGGGACTATACATTTGTCATTGGTCTTCAATAGACTGTGAACTCGATGATTCTTTCTGCTACCTCGATAGCCAGGGTGTCTAATCAGAATTTCCAGGCGCGGTATCGGACTACAACTCCATTCTCTGGACTGCTGTTCTGCTCACGCAACAATCACAGAACTTAATGAGCACGAAGTTCACCGCTCACCATTACACTCGTTATCTGATCAGATTCGGTTGCAATTCCTCACTACATGTCACCATATAGCCGAAAACTTTTCTACTTATTTATCGTATACCGAACCATCCTCTACTTGGCGACGCGTCCCAAGTCACGGCAGGGATCGGATCGCGCCAAGAACAGTTGTCATTATGATATGATACTGAGCACAAAAATGCATCAACGCGCACATTTGCACTTCAAGCACAAGGTAACTTGGTCAATCACGAGACTGGAGTACATTTATAAAGAGGCCAACAAACAAAGATTATGAGCACATTAGAGACTCCCGATCTCGACGTTTGTTGCTCTGGTGGAACACGTGGCCTCCACTATAGTGTGGTACTGTGGCTTCGACCCCATTTGGTAACTCAGTGCAGGCAAGCAGTGCACTTAACTGAAGACATCGCATTTCAAGTACATGCCGTAACCGTCCTGAACGCATCTGGAAATAGCAGCGCCCGATTACAGCTTCGTCAACGGCCATCTACGTGTTATTAAACAAGGATCAGCTACAGTACCTAGAAACGCCAGTAACGAATATCGCTCGCTTATAACTGTGCTACGCACACACTAACTGGGGTCCAGACAGCCAACGATCAATATCAGCCCACCAATCCTAAAAACAACGTGCGTCACAAATATCAGCAATCCTAGATGAGCTTTGGGCGTAAAGCGACCGGCAGTCTTTGAGTACTCGCAGGAAAGATACAGGCGAACATCATCTGCAACTTTGTAAGGACAGGCGACTATCAACTTTCAGCGATGAGAGCACGAATGTGTCACTAAGCGAATTCCACCTTTCGGTTTGAAATTCGGAATGTCCACACACACACGGTTGGCGGCATCCGATTCGGATTAGCCTGTCACAGTGACCGAAGCCAAAGGACGCCTGCGCTTATATATCACTGCAACTGGCTTGCGCTGCACCAATTGCAGTTCCACCAACACACCACATATCCAGTGTAAACCCGAAGGAATAAGACCGGGAGGTGTGCCAGTGGGGCCTTTCTGTCCAGCCGGCCAATGCTGGTTAGCCACTTGATTGGCTAATAAGGAAAGGAAACTCTTATCTCTCGGAAACTAAACAGAGAGGCTGCAATGACGAGATCTACACTGAGAAGAAAGATTTTTGAAGTGTAATACAAGAAGCGTTGCAGTATAGGGGTGCAGGTTAGTGCATCCCAGAGAAGATAAGGATGAAAAGCAAAGTTCTCATTGGACTATGAAAAGCCAGGCAGACCATTCATCATACATTACATCAACAAAGCCGGAGAAAAGAATGGGTAGAAGACCACAGACACACACATGCACCTCACTATCATTAACACACCGAATTCACTGTTTTGATGAAATACCACATGCGATTAGGTCCTGACAAGTGTTGGCTTCTTGACAGAAACATGTTAAGATGAACTGGGTATTCATTGGAAGGCTAATGCATAAGTATGGCGCTGCGTCTTGCGGCATCACTATCTATTCAGTTAACTGCCCGTTTCTGTGTGACCACTCGAGCTTAAGATGTCCCACAGAATATTCGGTCAGAAGCCAAATACAATTCAACTGGCAAAGCTACTCGTGTGCCTTTCGAAAGACATTTGAAAAGGTCGCGAGGTTAAACGACCGCAACTTATTGTCGGGATAAGTTCACAGTGGGGAACTTTAAATGGCCACCAGCGCTGCTCATTAGGCCTCCTGATATTTCTGGCGTTAGTCTATTTGGTAACACTCCCTCGCCGAACCAAATAAGTCTGGTAGATGGGATTTTTGAAACGCCACATTCACGAACTGCCTTCGATTCTTTCCAAAAATGAGCGTTTAAACCCAGTCACGGGACTAGTTACACTCCTTCCGCGTTTAACATTTAAAAGGATAACGTATGTGGTAATCGATGGGAGGTAATCCTGGATCCAACTGTGCCAAACAGTGCGAATACATCTGTAAAGACTACGCCACGTCACCCTGGACTAGGCTGCAATTTCACGCCCCCCCACGAGATAAAAGAGCAGAGCTACCCATACTACTGTCTTAAACACCGAGGGGACCATAGAGTTAAGTTTAAAAAAGTAGCTGAACTGCTTGAAAAGGTGTCCATGAAATACGTTAATACCTCAAAAGCTATCCTCTAACCAAACCCACGTGGGGCTGGATTTAGGTTGACTTGTCGGCAAAGTTCACAGCTCGAATGAGGCAGAATGTGATTGCCTACCCGAACCATTTTAGACTAATATGCACTGACCAGGATCTCAGCGAGAATTCTGACTGACTGCAAGCGCAGTTGTGAATACGCTTCGTTGATATACTTCGGGCGTGTGGACGATAGCGTGGTAACTGATGCTTCAAGGACAGCTCTAAATATCCAACATAGTCCCGACATGATCTTTGCATCTACAAACTATAAACCGTAGTCACATGAGTGGGAACTCATGTCTACTCTCCATGACAGCCTGTTGACAGAAGTCAACAAGTTCATTTACTCTTGGAGTTGCGTCCGCACCGAAGGGTCTGAGACCGAATAGTACACCTAAAACTTCAACAGCCTCCGTCAAGCTGAGTTGTTTGTGACGCATAACTGAGAAATTCACTCATATTTAGATACCTGCTCAATCCGTGAGAATAATCAGAGCATTCGACCTCGATAGTCAACATCTCGGAAGCATTAGTTATGTGATGGGAACTCCGTTTTACCAATGGAAAAATGTACGCTTTCGAAGGCCATTCAGCACAACGGCTTCGAAGAATCAAACACGTTTTATGTACACCAACCCGCTGCTTAGCAAACGTGTCTTTTGGTGGGACGAATTAAGCTGTGTGTATATTGTTGGTTCGGGGTAAAAAAGCTTTGATATTAAATTCTTTTGTGGAAACAACCGTGATAAATAATACCAGAGACCTCAGTAAACAGTCAAGTTCATTAAGTTTCCTATCATACGACCATGGCATTCCGAAAACCCATATCAGCGCTGGTGCATCAATTACAAAACAAACTTAAATATGCCATTTTGACTGAATGGGTAGGATTGCTTACATCTGCCAACTCCTCTTTGGATAGTTTGTTTATATCAAATGGCTTCCGATCAGGACCAGGCGGCATTGCTGAATCTGGCTCCGCGCCATCAGTCACCATTTTCGCACGTTCCTTGATAGCCAACCGCAAAGATTTGAGCCAATCTCTGGGCTGCGCATTCAAGGGAAGTCCACTGGGGGGAGGTGGCTTGATTAGTTCAAGAAGAGACGGCGGTATATAAACTGGATATAGAGGTATGGGAACACTCTTCCCCCAACCCAATTTCATTTCAAATCCCATTAGTTCCTTGCCTGCAGTAAAGTACCATATGGAAGCGAAATTAGAAAGGTAAAATCAAAACGTTAAAGAGCTAAATACATCTGCAAGGCACATTTTCATGGGAATTATCAAAGTTGACAGTCGAAACGTATAAAATGAGCTTATCCTGTCATCTGAAACCAACTTCATTTGAGATGGCCGGTATATAACCAATGGGAATAGAAAGCAAAGGTCGATTTAGCCCAACCTATCACAGACTACAACACAACTACATGTACGGCAATTCGTCGGTGCAACAGAACAAGAGGGTTTTACCACCATACGATATGCTAGATCAGGCAATGTCAGAACGCCAAAAACCACGTGTTCAGCAAACAACTCAAGAATTTGAGATTAGTTCGAAGATAAATGAGACCGACTCGGAATCCAAATTTGGACAGCAGCGTTTAAGCACTCGGAAGTGACGTTTATCGGTAACGAATCACTCCTAACTCAGAAGTTTCATCGGATCAAGGGGATCAGTTACAAATCTAAGGGAATTAAGGGCAAGGTAAATCAGTACACTGATTTGAATATAACTGAGTAGTCGTGAATTTGGTTACGTTCAAGTTGAACACCACTCATATTTTATCACGGCCTTCGCACGCAAATAGACTTTCCACGTAGCCTTTTTTGAACATTACCCACGAACGAGAGTGGTCAAGCATTGACATGATGATTCGGTCGTGTCTAACGTGAGGTCAGTGGCGCAACCCTCAACACGACTGTCTCACGAAAGCGTGACCGGAGTCCTAATCCCGGCCGTGGCGAGGATATGAACTATTGGCGAGCTTTAACAAGCCCGAAAACCGAGTTTATTGCCTGATTTCGAAAGGGGCTGGCTGGAAGTGAAGGCTACAATTAAATGTAAGTGATGTTCAACCTAATCTGAATGTATAATCACAGATCAAAAAGATTCAAAGACAACGTCTACGTTCGTGTTTATGGTTACAGTAGAACGGGAGCACGTGGAGAAAAATCTGGAGACGAAATTCACAGTCGATTAGACACAGCTTCTAAAGTATGTTTCTGAGAGGGGAGTTCAGCGGCAACATCATGAACAGGATTACGCCAATGCTCCACATTTACTGACACATTCATGTGAAGAGCAAGCCATAATTCGGAAGTAAAATAAGCAATGGAACGGAACTAATAGAAACCCTTATGTCTAAACTTAAACCCTCAGCAGCATCCTCTGATTTTCACTTATTCTGGTGTCTTGGTTCCAGCGCACCTTGTCCGATGTAAACCCTCACTTTATACTGTGTATGCGGCTTCAGTTCGGCATCCGACGTACTTTGCTTGAACGGAATAACGCCTGTGTCTCCTCGAAATCTTCCGCACAGGTTAAAGGGCTCTTTGCAAAAGTGCCCTTAGCGACTGCTCGAGAATTGTCTCCTTCCCGCACTTACTGCTGTGCACACATCAGTAAACAACCTTAAGGCCACATGGAACAAGAATTTAGGTAAATAAGCTCGTAGACAATACTTCACCACAACTGTGGGTTTACCATGAATATGCCGCCTACTTTACGGATTGGACCACCTAGAAGTGGCAACTGGCCGCGACGTGACTAACTCCACGATCAGTGCGACATCAGGATCACCTGCCAGGTTACTGAACAGCGAGCTTCAAACGATGTTGTTTTATTATTAAGAGGGCATTGTTCACACAATCACACCAGTGGTGCTCGCCCGCCAAATTAATAATTCTTTGCAGTGCCTAACAAACATCACCCGAGGTGGAATACCGGTGATTCTACAGCTAGGTTTTATCCTCGAAACAATGTGGAACAGTAAAAAAAATCCACACACTTGGCCACTGTTTGATCGGCTATTAAGTCTGTCCATCCCTCTGAGGTAGCACTGACTGCCAACAGTTTCCCAAGCTTACGATGTTTGTCCGAAGTATAAAAGTTACCGTGCTTGGTGGAGACCACGACAGCTACCTGCGCAGTCATGACCACTCAGGTGAATAGAGTTCTGTACCGGTCCTCATAAGATTCTGGCAAGTTCGTGTGGTGGGAAGAAACTCCCACCAACAATGTCTGATAAACAATCTGTAAACGATCTAGTGATTAGCTAGGGGTATGGTCATCTTTTGAAGAAGACCGCATCGTCTTCCAAAGTGGTTTTCACCGGTCATAGGTGTTCGCTGTATATGTATGGAGTAATCAACAGCCATGACACCGGAATGAGTAACAAATCGGTTCAAGGAAGCAAAAACCAGCATGTAAGTGAAAAGATGAGAAAAGGTAGGCGGTCATAAATGGGGTGATTAACCAAACCAAGTGCTCTAAACCCGTATGCCTTGCCGGCCGTCAATTCCCAGTCACATTCAGAGCGTACCAAAAAACAGAACCGTGGTTCTGGCCCCTGTTTCTGCACACATGGCCTATGACCACATGCTTTTGGAGTAGCTCCATCTTAAGTACCTCCTCATCTCTATCCGGCTAACTCAGACCGAAGGAGCTTGTAGGCTGTAAGCAAAACGACACAAATAAGCACAATACACTAACTGCTTGCAGGTTCTGAATAAGCGGGAAACTAAGCATCGGCTGCGAACAGTACAATTTTCTAATAAAATAAGACAACTGGGACTCGCCCCGGATATTTTCCAGCGCACGCTCGCCGTCCCGCCGGTTCATGAACGCAACAAATCCACAGTTTCTTCCTCTGGACCGCTCCTCGTCGGTGCGAGGCCACATTATCTTCACGCTGGCCAGTGGGCCATACCTCCCAAAAGCTTCACACAACTGCTGTTCTGTCATCTACGGAAATTTGAAAACAGCCGTAATTGCATACCTTGGGGTTCAAATTTCCGAGGAACAGATTTGTAGTGGTACGGTCCCCATCGAAATCATAGGGATAATCTAGAAACGATTAAACAGACACTAGCTTCTTACCATCGCGCCTATCCCTCTGACCACGTCTACCATAAGCATTGGCAGGGTTGTTTGTTGCTGCCCCCAGCAGACCAGCGTTCGCATTATGCTGTGATTGCCCCAAAGGAGAATTACGGTAATCGCGACCACGACATCCAACATCAGATAGGTCCAAATCTGACTGCACCATAGCCGGCATAGGCATGTTTTTACCTTGCCTCATAGCATGTCGCTGTTCTCTTTGCTGTTGAATTCTAATACAATTACTTAGCAAAAGCCCTCCTTACAGTTTCAATTCTTCTTTGAATTGTTCTAATTTGGATTTCTTTTGTTCTTGGTTACGGCGTTTTGCAAGAGATGCCTGCTAAAGATAAGGAAGACGAGCAGCAACTACCGGTTTTTCGACCGTTTTCTTTTCAACATTTTCCGGTTTAATACTCTCTGATTTCGGCTGTTTGTCCTCCATCTTGGATACAGGTCGATATACACGGCTACTGGTAGTTTCCGCAGTGGCTTCAACAAATCATTAAGTTAAAACTGCGACGCACTTTCTGAGTTGGCGTTTACGACACCACCTTTGATCCATGTTCGGTTTTTGGAATCACCCTCGAATGTTGCAACAAACTCCTTAAATACCAGCTGCGTTTGCTCTTCTTCTTTCTAAGGGAACAGCAATGATCGCATAGAAATGTGTTGATACCTTTTTCTTATTTTCATTTTCAATTTTTTTCAATGTTGCCTTCCCTGGTTTCACAGCACCTATGTTAAAACCCTTCAACTTATCACCAGACTTCATTTCATCGCCCGCCTTCATAGCCTAGACAGCTTAAAACAAATGCGTGTGCCACTCTCGAATACTGTGACAACCACTTGTATGTCGATTATAGTGGCGTAAATTAGACGAACAATGCAAACAAGCCTTTACTAAATGTGTTATACCGTATGTATTTACAGTGATGTTTCACGTTACTGGTGAGAGACGGTTTCCTTTCATACAAAACTACCCTAGTAGCACGACCGTTCCCTGAGTGTTCCCTGATCGTTCCCCGAGTGTTCCCTGAGTGTTCCAAAAAGACACTCTGGGAACACTCAGGGAACGGTGGGAGAGAAAAATGTGCGCAGCCCCATTAAGCGATCTTACCATATGCCGCATATTGTCTGTTTTCCTACGGAACTCAGTAGCGTTAAACGTAAATCTAATTTTGCACAATAACGACAACGCAATCTCCCACTTCACCAGAAACGATGTGTGAGGCACACAAAGGATAATAAGTTATATTAAGCGCAAATTTTGTAACAATATCTGTATAAATTAGACGAGTACATAATTAGAATCACAATGCAAAGATGTCGGTAGCGAGATTGTCTTCTTCTTTCGTTGCCCGCATTCTGGCCTTCTGAATCCACCTTTGAATGTTTCCCTTGACTTCCCCGTGTGATACGCCGGGATAAGCCTTCTTCATGATGGATTCTGCATTTAACGAGTGATGACTTTCAATGATCGAACATACCAACGATGGTTGCGGCCAACGGTGACGCAGTGGAGACGCGATTGTTTACTTCTCCCCAGTCTATGGTTTTCGCCATTTCATCCGTCAATAACGTTCTCATAACATTGCGGGTACATTCATTCATGGATGTGCCGCCGACATTGCTGAGAAAGGTCACCTGCGTACTATGAATTTGAAAAATTCAACATACCAGCTGGGTATATACTTCTGCTTCTTCCAGCTTCATATTCTGCAGTTGCATGTCCATTGTGAACTGCATGTGCGGTGGATGACGTACCGGGAGATGCATGTTGGAATCGCAGTGCATTCGCTCCCAGCCGTAGGGCATACAACTCCTCGCGAATTCGGATGTTTTGGAGAATTAAGTTCACAATCACACCTGGTGAACACGGTGATTATTTGTGTTAAACGAACTTACCTTCTAACTCTCTCATTTCTTTGGTAGTGTCTTTTTTGCACACTGCCTCACTGTGTGCCGCTGGTGAACTAATGATGATGGAGCTAAATGCTTACTGACTGACATTTTACCGATGACATACTTGGAAGCAATAGGGCTGGAGAAAGAGAGTAGGTTCTCTATTAACCCCAACGTCAATCGTGTTTGAGATGGAGATGCATGGGACATATTCTCCATTTGTGGTGGTGGAGAATAATCGATATGGACGCAGTACACTGGAGATTTTTGTCTCTCTTCCACTTCATACCTGAATTCATAACGAGGGATAGGTTGTCTGCAGATGTTACATAAGGCGAATTCACTGTACCTCTTACGCTTGCCACCGTGATCCATTATATCCGTGTCTGATAGCTGTTCCAGTGTCCGCTGATATTTGTAAGCTAGTTGAAAGTCATCTAGAAAATGTTAGGAAACTCAAGAGCGCATACCTGTTGCGCCATGCATTTTGACTTTGTACAGCTTTGAACCAGTGAGTGCTGGCATTCCACCCAACAGCAACTTCTGATGCTTCGTAGATGCCAATCCAGGCCAGAGCGCAAAGCCTGGCTGCGTAATCCACGACCGGTGCACTATCCCTACGCTTTCATCATCGAACTCCACCACCTGATATATTTGAAAATGAAAGTGTTCATTAGCGCGAGCGTTGTGTTGTTGCTTAAGAAAACGGAATGATATTAGGTAGGATTTATTTTAAGAACAACTTTCCAAGTGTGCATTACTGGGTAAAATAAGAAACTGTCCTTTATTGGTAGAAGCAGCCATTCACACTGGATACGTTCATGGTCCACCCAGCAGGTGGATGTGTAGATATGGGAACATATAAGAATATACAGTCTGCTGGAAGGCAACATCTTGCCAAAAAAATCGCAACAGGTTGCAAAACGCTGTATGCAAGTGCGTCTCCCAGCCAATCTGGTGATTACCGCTGGTAGTCCATCTACCAACACCACGTTGTTAGGCTTGACGTCACAGTACATCACGCCTTCGTGATTTAACCTACCCTGTTTGTTCGCTGCTACACGAATGATTGTTGCCTTCGCATCATCCACCAGTGCACTGTCATTCGCCAGGTGTGCATGCATCCTTTCCGTTAGGCGTCGGAAGATCTGCGAAGTAGGCATATTTGGAGATCGTACAAAACCGCGTAAATTTCTCATGTACGACTCAAATGGGAACACCGAATAACAGTCCAGCGGTCCGTGCATTTTGACGTCCCCACACAAGTGGATGACACAGTGGAAGTTAAACACAAGCTTAGATTCACCGCAGATAGCAGCGAACTGAACCAACGTTTTTCGTTACAAGGACTCCACAAAATCCACATGGTGCGCACACTACTTTTAGCAGAAAAGTAGGTATATAGAAACTGAAAAGTTAAAGAAGTTTTCGTAGATTTTGTCGTTCACCACTCCTATCAACGCCACTGGGCCGATGTACAACAGGAATTGCGTCCAGAACGCACCCGGCGCGCAAGTTTAGCCAAACGGTAAAAGTTAGCACGCGAACAACCCATTGGCCTTTTCGACTTCTTATTGCTCATTTTCCACGTAACGAGTTAAGCAAGAGGGCTGAAATTGGTCGTTCGGCGCGATCACCATTATTGCGAAGTGGTTGGATAAAACAAAAGTCACATGAGTGGTGTGGGTTTGCTCACACGTTTTTGAGTAGCAAAAAAGGTGTGTATCATTTTAATTACCCTTCGCACCTGCGAAATGATACACAGAAACAAGACACAAGGAAGTTCGGTGAGTGTTCCTTTTGGAACACCCAAAGATCACTCAGGGAACGGCTGAGTGTTCCAGCGTGCTACTAGGGTAATGAGAAAATTGGTACAAGGCTAGTGTTACGGCAAGTTTCAGTAAAATGGTACAAGTGAAAATCCCAAATCAAATGCTTGAGAATGCGCATTTTACGGATCCTAACATCATCGCACCTAGTTAGTGTTTATTTGGTCCACCACAAGTAAATCACTTTCGTACGGTGAATCAGCATGGCGGTGAAAAATGAGGACGTTTTCTGAAGAATATTCAAGGAGAAATATTAGAACTTCCGGGGGTACCAGGAGGATCTGATCAGATTTCAACGGGAAACCTGCAGCAGTTTCTTCACCAATAGTTCGCGAACGGCAGGAAGTGCTAAGAAACATAGGGGAACAGATTTGCCGCAAGGCTGCCCGTACGGAAGCGTCGTGTATAGACGTGTGCATTGTAATCGTCGGACGGTAGCCGCCTAACGGTAATATATTAGTACAATTTTTATTACATTACCTTTCGTACTCGCCGATTACGGCTGCAAGACCTCTTGGGTAGTTCACTATCGTAGTGGGGTATATCGCATCGAGAAGGCCAAACTAGAACATTCACACGACTTTCAAGTTGGACGGCCTAGCATATACCCCATAAATAGACGTCTGTCGATAGCAGATGAGCGGCATGTGACTGAGATGATGCAGAACTTTGAAAGCACTCGTGAAATGAAGTTGTACGTTAAAATTAAGTTCGGGATTTAGATGTATGCAGACGACTTATGCAATCTACGTAAGAAGCAGTGTAAGACTGACTCCCGAAGCGAGCTGGTTGAATTACACAACCTGTTGAAGGCAGAAGAGTATTGCTTGCTGTTAGGGGAGAAGTATTTACGTTTCGTTTTCTTCGTTCCGAAAGGTTCATTCCAGCTGTGTCCAAAATTTACCGACGTCATTTTGGCAGATGCCACTCACCACTTAAACTACGGAGGCTCCATGCTGTGGCACGCCATGTTGGTAGACGTAACTGGCGTAGGTGTGACGTGTTTTTACGCAATGATGCCTAATGAAACGACGACCAGTTACCGGATGGTTTTACAACGTATGCTGAAAATGTTACCTTGTACGTCGGCAGTGCAAACCTTCGTTGTAGATCATTTGCCTGCACAGTGGCGAACAATTCGCGAAGTTTACCCTGGGTGTGCCACTGTATTTTGCTGTTTTCACTCAATGAATGATGATCCCATCGTTGTAGTCACTTAGTGGGTTCAGACACATAAAAAAACCGCGTATACCAGTGAACACGTAAAATGGTATGCACAGGGAACGTCTCACATTTTAACAGGTCACTGCAAGCTATCACGTCTGTATGCCGAGAAGCTTTCGATTACCTGTGTAAGATATGGCTTGTCTGTAAATCTGGGTGGGCCTCTCATTTGTTAACAGGGACCGTTCTCTTCGGTAACTATACAACCAACCGGGTGGAGAACGAAAATAGGCGCATTAAAAGTGCTGCGTGTGAACGTTCAACAGTATATGCGTTAATGAAACTTTGTTGAACGTTCAAAAAGTATGTTTTCCGACCGACTGTGCGCTGCTGGTATACAACATATGACGTTGTTTAAACAACCGGTGGAATATGAAAACCTCTGTGCACTTCTGAAACCGTTATCAGAATTTGCAAGATGTGTTTTTCTCAGGCACTCCGATAATATTCTAGTAGAAGTCGTCAGTTACGAGAAAGGGATGTGGAATGTTCGGTTTGGAAAACAGCGAACGTTTCACGTTGCCGTTGGTGAAATAGTATGTGTGTTTGCAGCTTCTTTTCTCAATGGCTGATGCTGTGTAGCCATCTGGTCGCAGTTTTCCGAGTAATCGACAAGCCGATCGGCAGGTTAGCGGAGAAGTGTAGATGGGCATTACCTGACTGTCCCACAGAGGTTGCACCCAGTGACGTGCGGGTACCAGCATTATACATGCCCACTCCGGTGGCACATTCCCGTCTAGATAGGATCCGAAACGCGGAAGATGCATGCCAAGATCTTGCTGTTACTTTGGGCTACATGACTGATGACAAAAACAACAAGCCCGTAGCGACGATCCGTGGGATAAATGAGTTGTTATCCATGCATCCAGATCTTATAATACACTGTTCACTCCCTGGACGAGAGACCGTTCAAATAAGCGGTAGGAAGTCGTTCGATAAATTGTGGCCCGAGAGTATGACAGGACCAGCCGATAACTCGTACGACTGCTTCGCCGTTCCACGGGAACAGCCGTAGGTGAAACAGGCTAGGAAACGCTTGATAACCGACTCAACTATTCCTCCGTGCAGCGTTTTCCCTCCTACAGGTCGTAACTGCCTGAACCCCTCCATACCATCCACTAGCAAGACGGTCTGTCAGTCAGACGAATTGAGTCGCACGCCTCCGATTCCCACCAGGTGTATCTCATTTGTTTCCATAGGGCACAGGAAGTCCGCACTTGGAAGTCGAGCGACTGACGATAGTTTGCCGCAGATAGAAGTTATATGGGATCCCTTAGAAACAGCGCGTTTTAGGCGAGTCGTTACGGGCGGCTCAAAGCAATTCAAAACAAAGATGGGGGAACGTATTATAAGGAAGATGGCCTTGAAACCGGTGAAAAACGACGTTCGTCAGGTATGCTACTTGAAGGAAGATCCCGTGGACTAAGACGAGGACAACGTTGGCTGGATCCAGTGCTCCAAGTGCCTCTGTTGGTACCGTCACTCGTGTGCTGACTACCACAAATCCGACTTCGACTTCACCTGCCTGGAATGTGAGACAATTCAGCAACCAACGTGAACCACGAGAACAGCCCCAATGTTCTTCTCAGGACAAGCTGGAATGATCCCACGGCCGTCTTCAGGGCCATTTACAAATTGATATTCACCCCGTATATATATATACGTATGTATGCACTCCGATCAACGTATTCATATAGGTATTTCTATGGAATTAGATATATTTATGTATATAAGTATACATACATATATACGTATACGTATATATATATGCATGTATTGATATATATATATACTTATGTGTACATATGTGCACGTCGGTATGCATACATACCTAAATGTATGTATAGGTATACGGAAATATATGTACGTATTGCAACATCCGTTTGGATTTTCATTCTACTCTCCGCATACTCACCCCTCTTTGTGAGTAGTGTGTTTGATGAAGTAATTGTGGCTGCATGAAGATCGTCTGGCCGCCATCTTGAATTTTGAAATTTTCTGTTTGTGCTCGACAACTGACGGTCGAAAACTCTCCCGGGACATACCATTTCGAACGTATGTGACATTTCATATCCATTCATATGTCTATTCATGTGCATTTGCTGATATCCGTGTATTTTCTATTATAGAAACATCACCGAGCTGTTTGCGGTCGTTATCTGTTTGATTTGACCTCGGGGTGTTAAGTTCTAGTGATACCCAGCTGACCTCTGGAGTAAAAAGCAGAGCAGATTATATATATATATATAAATACATGTACATATTTTTATCACAGTATACTTATATATATGTCACCACATGCTTTTCACATGTTCTCAGATATTTCCCCATACACCTCATGTATGTCTGATATATGTGGTCTACATATATATATTACACACTTGTATATCTTACACATATGCCTGCTACAAGCCTACTGCTTGGGCAACCAATGGGAATATTTGGCTTCAAGGTCACTCAGCGTATTATTAAGTGCAACACCCAACCGAAACCAGCGATCGCGCACGAATAAAATTTGAGTTATATGACGGGGCGTACTGCTGTGTTGTCGGTGCCGTTTTAGCTTTTGTTTGTGTAAGTTGTATTTAATCGTTCGCTGACGATTCAAGTCCACACCGAGTTACGCGTAATCTCTTGATCCAGTAAATGCCTCTCAATATTCAACCACAGAGATAATCTATCTTCAAAGTGGTTAACAAGAAGGCGCTCGTAATAACTGGATTTAATACGGTACTAATTGAACCAATGTACAAGAAAATTCTCTCACCTCGAAGGTGAAAATCCTCAGAAATCAAAGAAAGTGCCCGCACAACAAATTAACAACCAGGCACCGATCAACAATGGTGGACGATAAAACGGGTTGCGCTCACTCAAACAAAGGGGCATTGGTTTGGTCAGAGCTAAACGATTGTTCACGCATCGAGAAACGACGGGAATCATAAGTTACTCAAGAAGAAATATGGAAGAAAAATCTCTAATTTTGGTATTCGGAAGTTTACAGGGCTCGGACTAAATAGAGGTAAGGGAAACGATCAAAGTAGGTAGTGTGAGAACAAGGAGGAGTAACGTATCTCATTTGGTAAAGAGATTAGAGCGTAGGGCCACCTTTCAACATCAAGCAAACCTCAGAAATCTCAGAATAACGCAACAAACCTTGATAAAATCAACGTAGTGTGCATGGTTTACTGTGCCCTCGGCCCATGTTTGTTCGTATTGTTTCTCTATTCAGAACTGTTGTTCGAACCCCTAATTTGAAAGAGCGCTGTCCCCTGATGCGTCCACGTTGCCCGAAGGTTGGTCCGCGAAGTCACGGGCATCCGGAGCAGAGTCGGCTGGCCAACATATTACATTTAGGCGACCCTGCCAGGATGAAAGATTAAGTGCCAAGATAAAAACGTGCATCGTGAAAGAGGAAAGGTTAAGAATTCCAAAGAGAAATGACATGATGAAGCACGGAGGCGTCAGAAAAGAGACGAGTATCAGGGTTTAAAAATGGTGTGGAGATAAAAATAAGTGCAAAAAATGAAGTTATGAGAAAACGGGCATGCACTTTATCCAACCTGACAACATGAGCACCAGCCGGTTTGTAGAAGTTTTGAGCAAAGGGGACTGTGCTTCACGAAGAGATGAGCTGTGTAACGCGCAACCAAAACCAGCGAGCGCGTACGAATTGAATTTGAGTTGTGTGACGGGGCGTGCTGCTGTGTTGTCGGTGCCGTTTTTGCTTTCGTTTGTGTACGTCGTGTGCATGGCTTACTGGGCCTTTAGCTCATGTTGGTTCGTATTGTTTCCCTTTTCAGAACTGTCGTTCGAACGCCTACTTCGGAAGAGCGCTGTTCCCTGGTGCGTCTACGTTGCCCGAAGGTTGGTCCGCGAAGTCACGGGCATCCAGAGTAGAGTCGGCCGGCCAGCACGTTACATTAAGCGGTTCAAATTATTTTTTCCGGGTATGAAGGTAAACCGGCTCCTGTTACTGGTTCGTTCGTCAGATAATAAAGTTTGTGTGGATTTAAGCGGTAACCATCTTGCACCGCGTGTGAATTTATACATCCGACGTCGTCCAAACTTACCATGTGGCGTTGTTCTTCACTTATGTGTTGTGTGGCGACTATAATGAATAACATTTTTGACAGTAACATTCAAGTGAACATTCTGCACTATTTTGATTCTTCACCACTTTATCTTAGTGACACTATCCATTTCGTAATGCACGTCCAGGAGTTAACGTCACAACTCGCTTGACGTGTTCCTCTGTAAAGTATTTTCCAGGGTCGATACCAGCACACGGGGGACAAAGCGCCATATCTTTGTTTTCCGTTGTCGATGGTTTCTTGATAGTGGATAGTGACTAGGTTTTATTCTGTTGCACCGGTTCCGACAGGCGGCCTATTCATTTTAACGACCGCCGATCTGTCAATTACTCGTCGCCTTTTGTTTTATTTGAACGCATACTTCTTGCACTTCTCCAGTGCGTCACAGCTCTTTTTTTGGTGTTATATTTTGTTCGTTTCTACTATCTGGCTGATTAAGTCACTACAAGGTCTTCGGGATAACAGTAAGTTCTAGGTAGAGGGGGAATACTAATCTGAAAATGTGGAGGGATCTGATAACACTTCGAAATTGTCCCTAGAAGGGCAACTAACATCTTCAAATGAGAGGTCATTTCGGTGATTGATGACCCTATACGAAAACGATTGTCGCCTATTTGAGTTCCGATGTCACAGCTTGTTTTGGAAGTATTTAAACATAGTGCATCTAAACAGATATTCCACTACCTTTCCTGGGATTCCAGTGAGAACATGGTGCATGTTTCTCAACACCTTCATGAGAAACGCGTTTGAGTGAGCGCGAACAGTGGGAGAATTACGGAGCATACAGATAAATAATAACTGGATAACACGGCGATTCTGAAAATCAGTCGGCAAAGTGGTGCACACGCTCCAAGGCCGCCTGTGTGCCCCCACTCGTGCCAAGGCTCGAAGATTTTTCCGATTGGTCGAGGCCTCAACGATCAACGGCCTACTCGTCCACGCACTTCAAAATGATACCAACGCTTGCAAATGCCACGATACGGTATGTGCTTTTACTGAGTCACTTGATCTCACTACCGTTTTTATTGTCCGTAAGGCTGGCTACTTGATGGAGCCCGGATACAACTACAACACAAGGGACTTGCAACGAGAGAGAAGAGTACAGTTCATGACACATTTATGCGCACATTAGCGAAATAAGCAGTTTGCACATTCTAAAAAGTTTCTTCCAAGAGATGTGATGTTGCATCAATTTATTATTCACGAACTCCCTCGACACCTTTGTTGCCCTGAGTTTAATGTAATGCGGGAGATTGTCTTCGCTTCAGCATGTTGGGTTTATTTGTAGTAAGTTGATGATATAACTGCCTGTATTCCCTTGCTGTGCACAGTAAACTGTCATGATAAAGTTTGTGACATAACTGTACAAAAAATTCTTGATTTCTCCCCTTCTGTATCCATCGCGGCGTAGCTATTGAAACTTTAAATCTTGGGTTCATTTAACACGCCGTCAGCTCCATCAGCAGCCGATTGGTTTTACAAATCAATTTTCCATTAACTGGTAGCTCTTCCCGGACTCATGTTTGGCTGCTCAATTTCCAACGCTGTTTCTGCGAGATAATTGATATATCCAGTTAACTCATACACAGGATGATAGGGCGCCTTCATCGCACTTTCATCAGCAACACCTCAAATTTCTATATATCCCTTCGCTTTTTCTGACGTTTTATGGACTTGGCGAGTAGTCGGATTACGCCGGCCGTCGAAATGAGCGTCATTAGAATCGTTGATTGTGCTCAACTGCATGAGTTACCCTGGATTGCCGGATGCAGTTTAATAGTGATATATGGGCTCAGTACCGTTATTTTAGGGTCTTGTCGGGAGGTACATCTAGATGAATCATCAGAAAATTGCATCAGAGTGATGGAGTTAGTGACAAAAAATGTTGATTTGCAAGAGGGAGGGCGAGAAATGCGAAAGTCTGATAAACAGCTGAGCAGAAAACTGCGCAGGACTTCGTTGAGTACCGGTAAACATCGCGAAACTCGAAACCTCACAAAGCGTTCAATAAGTATTGTGTTTCCAGTGTTCAGTACTGGAGATACTTCACTTCAAGTTGTTTTCGTGTTGATACGTGTTTTTCAATATTTAGCCATCCACTGGCGGTTAGACGTTGGATATCTGTCCAGTCCCTTCGAAAGCGTGAGTGTAAACATGCTGTTGTTTATGTTTTGTGAGTGCGATGGAGATTAGAATGAGGAAACGTGGTCGGCACACCGCATGCGATAGCGCAGGCACCCTTTGGAACACCAGGATCTCCCAGACACCTACACCTGACACTGGCAGTACATCATCGAGTTTCTTCGGGGAATGTGCGGACTGCTAAGCGGATTTTTTGCACGCTTTGTTTAGTCGCTTTTTAGATTAGAACACAATCACAGGTATGTGGGCGAACTATGGTGGTGCTTCCTTACAACAGCAGTGCGCATAATAATACTACAAACTGCCATTTTATCGCTCCACGCACGGCCAAATCAAGGGTTTACATGTGGTAGTATTCGACGATCAGATTTGCCTTAAGCGAACGTAGGCTTTTTGCGCTTCAACCACATGGATTTCGTCAAGGATGTTCGTACGTAGACAGCGCACCGATAGCACGTGACACTTGGAACAGACAGGAAGATTCTAGTGTCGGTGTGAAGGTAGCCCACTTATATTGTGCGAAGTAGTTTAATACGGTAGATCATGACACGTTACTTTCTAGGGTGATGGCTTGTGGCACCTCAGGCTAAACGTTAGCCCTGCTGAAAACTACACATCAGGCAGGATGTTCCGTGTGAACACCCAGTGAGAATACCTCGTCATACACATGATTGCTAGAGGGGCCTCCCAAGGCACCGTCCTTGGACCATTGTCATCTGTCAAATTTACAGCCAATGTCTCAGCTACAACGCAACTTGTCTGCTTTATGTGTTCATGTCATTGAATGTTTTTTAGGTTGCCAATGGTACATTCGTGTGACCTTTCCCAATATAATCTGGGCCAGTAACGGTATGCTGCGCTTAAATTATGGCTTGGGCCATTATCTGTGACATAATGCTTATTTTCAGGGTGTTCTCTTAGTCTGATAACCTTTCGTATGTGGCCCGTGCATGTTTTTTTTTGCGGTCAGCAGCATATAGCGTACGCAATCGTCCCTGCTTTCGAGGGTGCCCTCGAAATCCGCTTGCTTGAAAATGATTCGTTGTATCCTCATCACTCACACACACCCAGACTCTCGTTTGACCTATTGCGTGCTCACGAAAACGTCTGAAATCCAACTTCATTGTGTCATGTGCCTTTTTGTGTACACATCACCGAGATTGTTGGAGAATGTGAAACTGGCGATTTCAGTGAATCAAGCAAAATGACCATATATGACCTACACTTAGGACATGAAGGAAACAGAATCATAAGCCACACGTACATTTTTATATATATACAAATGCTTATATGTAATAAACTAATCATCCTCGTAATTACCTGAGTTATTTGGCCTAAACGCCTTCAAAGTGTGATTATCGGTGGCCGGTAAGAACGATTTATGGCTACCATACGAAACCCTCTATATAAAACTGTGAAAAAATACATCTCCCTTTTCGCTCACACGGTCGCACTAAAAGCTCGATTTGTCTATTTTTCTGACTGTCCTGCCTAAACCCTCCTTGTTACCCACCTGATAACTGGTATGCGTTCTGGAATGTGGATTTCATCCCAACCATCGCCCCTATGAAGCAAGTGGTCGTCACATTCCGTTCAGAGGTTTGACTACTACGTGATAACCATTTTAGAGGCAGCTGCTGTTCACTCAGTTTTCACGAACTACTATAACAGTTAGTTCACTGCGTTGTGCGTTTTATCGACCAGTGCAGAACTATCAATATCGCACGAGAACTTCGTTAAGAAGTATTGCGTACACATGATCACTCTACATTTTCTCATTTAACACATGAGATTGGCTTATTTTTCATAATCTCGTAAGTATCTACTGTGCGGGGAAACCTTCCGCGACGACTGAATGCACAAAATTCCGTCTTGACCGAAATATTTGCCTAATTGTTCACCAGAATTTGAAATATCTCATCCTCCTTCGCCAAAGCCGACTTTTTTCAACACTGTCTGTATCAAGCAGAGGCGAAACCCCTTGAGGATACACTTCGACTTATTTCCTGGTGTCACGCTGATTCATACATAACCTGGTGAAAGGAAAATTGTTTGGTAACCTACAACCCTTTTATTTTTGATTCCGCTCTTTTTGCAGGTTGGTGTCACGTTTGTAGTAATACGTACCAATTGTTTTGTGTCACCTGTAACTATCTGCAATGCGTATGCACATATAAGCTTGCTTTTCGTATATGCGTTGAGAAATGTACGCTGTTATCGTTATTCTTGACTGAGGCGTTGGGAAATATTAAAAAAACGAAAAATGGTTATTTCTTCCTCAGAATGACCTTCAAATCTGTCGTCTGGGAAATCCATGGTTGTCCCTGCGAATACTGCTGACTGACGATTAATCCATTAACTCCATTCAGGGTTATGAGATCACAAAAATATTCGTGCGGATTCTTATCCACACTTCTGATGCTAGCTCACCGAGAGATCACAAATCCGAAATGAAAACAGCTGTCATGGGCTCAGGTAGATCTCGGTACGGATCTGCATCCTCCGGGACTTTTTGATCCAGCGCGTCGTGCGCGCTACCATATTATTCACATCCCAGATTCGTCTGGGCCGCTGCTCAATTCCTTGTCTTAAGTCTCTTTCTACGTTCTTCCGACGAAGTTGACATTGCCGAATTACAATCCTTGGACCCTCGAAATGCCGGAGGCTGTAACGTAGGGGCTTCAAACATATTGATGTGCCAGCTGATTACTATCTTGATCGATTAGCCAAACCGCAGTACTGACCGAATTAGGCACACGAACCAAATGGACAGCATGAAGTCCTCTCAACGATTGAGGAAACGCCTAAAAGGTCACTGTGCTTTCTTCCGATGAACGATGAGTGACGTACCTATAACCAACGAAGCCAAATATCAAAACCAAATGAAGCCGCTGGAAACCTGGTACTATTGACATAATTATTATAACCAATTACAAGGAACAAACATCAATTCGTTTGCGTTCGTGAGATGAGATACAGTGTTTGGCTGCAATAAGCTGTCAGGATTCCGAAGAGCACAAGTACAGGCACAGGCTACCGACAAGCAAGGACGGACCGACATAATGCAGTTAGATCGGTCTGATGTGTGTTAAAGCACCCGACCTTCGAACAGACCGATTAGCTGTTATTAGTTTCATGGCGGACCGTAGGAAGGTCGTATTCACAGAGGTGGGGAGGTTGATGTTGACAGGTAACAATGGTTGTGTTGACAGGTGAGTGAGATTCAACAACTAGGGGAAGCGGGCTGAAGGAATCAGTACTTTTAGGCACGGGGTCTGAGAGTAACGATAATAAGCGTGTATTTAGACGGGGTCACAGGGATGAGCGCAACAGGGTCAGTCGAAGGGAATTTTGATCCCCAAGAATGTCCTATACCCCACGTGGTGTACTGTGAATAGCCATCTGCACTCGTCTATCTACCAGACAACATGTCTGGACATTAAATGTAGCGGAACATATGGGTGATTACACATACGGCAAAGGTGGACTAGTGTTTGTTCCTCTACTTTCAGCTATCCGGCGTGATCAAATGGGATCATAGCGCGTAACTATACTTTTGGCGTCGAAATTCCTCGTCTGCAGAACAGTAACCGTCAACAGCCATTGTGTTCTAGCATCACCCACCGCTTATTAACCCACTAAACCTATTCAGTTATTTGTTGGATATGATTCACCCAATGTTACCTTTTCAGCTGACCTGCGGACGGGGCATCCCAATATGCGCTGCCTTCCGTGAGATATAAACAAAGACCTTATGCAATTCGATGGCATTTTAGACATGAAGCAAACTTCTCAAATATAGCAGAATGGAATCTATTTTGATGAATAACCTTGAAAACTGGCCACCTTATCGCGCTCAAGCACGATTTATGACGCAAGCTTGCATTTGCAACACGACAGAAGACGTCTCTTGGATAGTGCGGATAGGACATGCGCAGGTCTTTCTTTCCATTTTTGTGTATTACTGACACGAAAGTTTGCCTCTAAAGGGGCTAGGTTTAGTATTTACTGTGGTTTTCAATAGGTGTGCCACACACTGATTATAATGAGCGCCCCCTAGATCAACAGGTTCCCGCTTGACACTGAGCGGAAGAAACAATCTGGACTCCGGTATCTTGGGGAGCGCATTACTTTTCGTACCCGCGGAAAACAAATTGGTATGAATTATAACATGCAGGCCAGCCGCTTCCGCTCAGACTGTCCGTGGACCGAGGCACTGCGGAGGCAACGGAGAAGAGCGTTCTTCCGAAGTAGTGGGTCCAACATAAGTCCTGTAAAGAGAAACAACATGAACAAGCGTGATCCAAAGACCCGGTAAGCAATGCATGTTTGTTCGTATTGTTTCTCTTTTCAGAACTGCTGTTCGAACCCCTACTTCGGAAGAACGCTGTTCCCCGGTGCCTCCATGCTGCTCCGGGTTCGGGTCACAACTGCTACGGACAGTCTGAGCGGGAGCGGCTGGCCTGCATGTTACAAATGCACCGAATGATCTTGAAGAGAAAGTTTCTCATTGGGCAACTGGCTATCCTAAACGGGTGTGAATGAATGCACATATACGAGTATACGCATGTATGGATATACATCTATGTGCGTGCATACAAATGTATACGATTAAATATGCATATATAATCATATATATATGTATATGTATTTGTGCATACATAGATATACGCAGGTGTATATCTATATATACATATATATATAATTATATATATATATTTATATACACATAAATATGTATATATGCACACACATCAATTTATGTGCATATTTACATATATATAAATATATTGACATATAAAAATGTAAATACATATGTACAAATTTGTACAACGTTATGTGTGTAAATATGAAATCTGTGTGTAAAGTATTACATACATATATATGTACATATATATATAAACGTTTGTGCATAAAAATATATATGCATATATATGTGTACATATATATAGTTATAAACATATACATAGTCATACATGTTTATATGTAGCGAACAAAAAAACTAGTATTTTGATAGTAGCATTCATCTGTACTTTTTCGATGTTTTGGTTGTGCACCTGCTTTTGTTTTAGTCAAGCCACCCATTGTGCAACATCCGGCCGTGGGCTAGAAACCAACTCGCTCCGTGTCTCGTTAGCTTGACGTAATTCTCTGCACACTATATTTTCCAGGGTCGGTTATAATACAGCGCGCTGAGATTTGGCTTTTTATTTTCGATCGGTTGTCAATAGTGACCATTGACAGGGTTTTATTTTGTCGGATCGGTTCAAACATACATACATGTATATATGTGTGTGTATACAGGTAGCTGTATATATATGTAGCTGTATATATATGCACCTTGATATATATAAATAAACAGATATATTATACATATATATATATACATAGTTATGCATATAAATGTGTATACTTATATGTATATATATATATGTACTCGCATGCATATATACATATATCTATTAATATATATGGATATATCACTTGAGTATAGGCAGTAAGCACTGCAAATTGGTTTGAAAATAGACGAACACTGCTAGCTCTCTGGTATACCCACAGAGGAACCACTGAAGGAAGACTCAGTTAACCTCACTTGACTAACGGAAATAACCAGTGCGAAATGAAAACATGGGCATAGCTCGTGAAACCATGTCCTGGGTGGCCCTGATTAGGGCCATGAGTTCTTTCACGTGACGCCTGAGAGCGCCGTTTCCTCATAATCCTACCTGATGGTCACGTTGTGTTGTCCACGTTGTCGCAGTCAACGCAGGTGTATACTGGTTGAGACTCGTTGTGGTCGGCACAGTAGTGGTGGTACCAACCTGAACACTGACTGCACTTTACCCATTGTGTAGAGTTTGCACGGGCTATGGCCGGTCAGTTACGAACATCGCAACGAGTAGACGAGAAGTATATTGCCGATACATAAAATCGACGAGAGCAAGCGAAGAGCGAGATGAAACGTTAGTACAGCAAAACGTCAAGCGAGCAGGCACCGGAGCAGAAGCGTTCGAGCGCGCGGGTCATTGCCGATAACCATACTCGTTCAAACAAACGTTTAAGCGCATACAAAATGTGGGGAGGAGAAAGAGTGCAAATGTTAACTGTAACTTCAACGCGGTTGGCGATAAACAAATAGGGTCGCTACAGAGCTCCCCCGCTGGAATACAACCAGAGTGTTGACTTCGATAATGTAGGAGTTTTTCTGTTAATTGGAACCATTGACCCGAGCATGAATGGTCCAATTTACTCCTGCCACACAACTCGCGTCCACGTCCGGTGGAAAGGTGTGAGGGAAAACACTTGGAAATAGTCGGGAGAGTACGGTTGGGCAGGTTAATAGTTGTAGGCAGAAGGGGAATTGGGACAGACAAGTTGTTGTCGGCCTAGTAGTGCCGTAGCCTTATTCACGTCCATCGTAAGCAATCTTCACAGGAATTGGAGCTTTCCAGCGTCTTCTCGCAATGCCCGCCCTCAATGCCCCACGTAAATGATGGATGGTTAATTCGAGGCATCTAGATTGTACAATGCTCATAAATTGAAAACGATAACCTCACTGGGCTTTCTGATTCCATGGCGTCCGACAAGATAAGACTATCTTTTGCTTTCGAAAGAAAACGTCTCGTCAACAGTCAGCTGTGGGTCATGCCATCTGAAATCAACTTGGTAAGGAAATGCGACAACAAAAATTAGATACGGCAGACGTCCACGGAATCTGCGGATATCAATGACCTTCGCAAATCGCGCCCGCGTCTGCTCTGGGGGCTTGACCCCGTCGAGGCAGGCGGAGTCGCAACTGAAACCGAATCTGTACCAAAGTTGGGTATTGTACCGACCGAAGAGGACATTGCTGCTTGCGAATCAGTTTCCTGATTGGGTAACTCTATGAAAGCTGGCTTCAGTCTATAGATGGAGATCACCTCGCGTTTACCATTACGTTCCAACACGAAAGTCTTAACATAGCGTACGAGTACGCGGGACGGTCCGGTATACGGTGGGTGCAAGGGTCGTCGGGGAGTAATCGCACGAACCAGAGCATGAGAACAAGTTGGCAGACGAGGATGTACGTACGTTGGCGTCGTCTGTTCTCTCGGTTGAAGTGGTCGGAGTCGCCTCATGTGTTGAGCTAACCGCTCGCCGCAATCTGCGAAGTGGATAGAACCCGTTGCGCGTGGGGCAACCAACTCGCCGGGTAAACGTAAGGTGCGAATTATACTACAGCCTAGTGCGTTGAGGAGTGAATTGAAGGCCAATTCAAAATGTGATCGGCGATCGGTAGTCACTACAGCAGCGCAACCAAACTCAGCGACCTAACGCTCCATGAATGCCTGTGCGACGGTTTCCGACGAGCAATTCGGAATTGGTATAGCTTCTGGCCAGCGTATATACCAGTCTACGCACACCAGGATGTAAGTGTACTCATCCGAGGGTGGCAGGTGCCCAACCGGGTCGACATGCATATGATAGAAACGCCCATCGGGGGCTGCAAAACTTCCCACTGGGGTACGCGTGTGACGATGGATCTTAGACCGCTGGCAGTTTATGCACGCTTTCGCCCATGTGCGGACGTCGCGATTGACGTTGCGCCAGACGAAGCTCTGCGTGACCATTTGGACTGTTGAACGTACGCTAGGGTGAGACACGTCGTGCGGCGTATCGAAAATTCAGCGGCGGAAGGTCAATGGAATAACCGGACTAGGGATGACTTGCGAAGTGTCACAACTAATCATACCACAGGGGGAATTCATGGGAACACTTTCTAACCTAAGGGAACTCTACCGGCGAAGTTGTTCTATCTCCGGGTCGTTGTCCTGTGCGGCTGCCATTGCCGTCAGATCGACTGAGCTTCCTGTCATGCTCAGTGTAGCATAAATACGCGAGAGAGCGTCGGCGACTGGGTTCGCAATACCTGAAATATGACGAATATCGGTCGTGAACTGAGCGATATAATCCACGTGTCTGGTATCTCTGGGGAATACCTGTCTGTTGTCGGGCGTAACGCGTACGTTAGAGGCTTATGGTCCGTGGATACGATAAAGTCCCTACCTTCAAGGACATATCGGAAATGGCAGATGCCGAGATATGCCGCTAAAAGCTCCTTCCCATAAGCACTATACTACGACTCATGTGGTTGTAACCGTTTAGAGAAAATGGCAAGTGGGCTCCAATGGGCACCACTGGGGCACCGAATTGCTGCTTCAGAACCGCCTCTACAGCCACGTCTGATGCATCCACGCTTAGTGCCAAGCGATCAGATGGATGATGATGACAGCGATGCTGTATTGGTGATAGCCCATTTTAAATTAATGAAGGCCGTTTTTGAGGTCGCTGGAAATAAGAATGAGCATTTCTTACCTCTGAGTAGGTCGGTGAGTGGTTGCATTAGACGGGCGCAGTTAGGGATGGAACGACGGTAAAAATTCACTAAACCGTCGAAACGGCGAAGTTGTTTGAGAAACGGGGGCTCCGGTTAGCACACTATTGCCTGCACTTTGCCAGGGAGAGGTCCGATCCCGCTCTCGGATATCCTATGACCTAGGAAGGCCACGAATGACGCTCCGAAAGAGCATTTAGCTAGGTGCATGGTCACTCCATGATGCGACAACCGGGTGAATAATGAACGCAAGTGTACGTAATGTTCCTCCTGCGATGAGCTGGCCACCAAGATATCATCTAAGTGCGGATGAACACCGCCCAGTCTACAACACGTATCGCGAATAAAACGTTGAAAAGTCTGGACGACGACCGAATGTTCTAATTGGCGTACCGTTAGAAGCTCGGAGGGTAGAGCTGGATTCTGATCGCGCATCCATTACTGAATGCGGGATGAAACTGACCTCCGCTCCTGTGTCGATTAAAAAAAATGCATTTTGGAGATTAAATCCCTCAGAAAGAAAAGATGACTGCTGTTTGACTGGCCTGTGGCTGTCGTCGCAAGAACACGCCGGCCTGCTAGTTTAAACGTTTGTGAGCACGAGGACTACATGACGATCGGCATCGTTCAGCGTTTTCGCCATACGCCTCATGATACCAGCAAACACTGCCAGTTTTTAATCCGGGCGGTGATCAAGCACACGTTGGAGGAATTTTAGACGGTGACCTATTACATTGAATCCTGGCACGAAGATCAGACAGTTCACGCCGCAACTGAGCTATCTTGGCGTTCGTCTCTAAAGGGTCGCGCTCACAGCATTCCAGTGCTTTCCGTAGGCTTTCTATTTCGGCGCCCTACCTGGCCAACCAATGATCCGCCGGACAGTTGGAGTTAAATATCTGCCCAACTACTGCTGACTGCATGTGTCCCGGAAACGCTCATGTATTGCGTCAACTGAAACCGCTAGGCCACTTAACGAACGTGAGGGTAACACGGAAAGTAGCCCCTGTGTGTACTCAGGCAATCTTTGTATCCACAACTCTTACAAAAACGACTCAGGCAACTGTGATTTGCCTGTTACATGTCGGATCTCCCGAAGAAAAACCCACCGCTTCGTGTTTCTCAACTGTAGCCGTTACAACAGTTGCTCCAAACGCGCTTTACCGGATGGCTGTGTTTCCCAAAGAATTGTCTGCTTAGCGGACTCATAACGATCGGTTTTCGACCCTAGTAAGATATCACTAATCAGGGTCGGCATATCTCGGGAGAGACGCGGTATAAGCTGCGAGAACTTGTCTGAGTCATTTATTATGCGCCGGTTGCTGAACTCTATATCCAACACAGCAAACCACAGCTCTGGATCGAGATCCTCGAAAGTTGGAACAGCTAGCGTGATCGACGATACGGAAGACGAGAATTCGCACTTGACCTCTTTAGTGGCCATAGCTACCGAGCGAATGGAAACGGATATATAAATTTATGCACTATATATACAATATACGCACCCAAAAGGTAATGAGGGGAGAAAAAAATGAACTCAGGTACACACTGTTATATATTCTAAACGGGCTCACTAATTTGTAGCGTTCACACGGGCTATGGCCGGTCAGTTACGAACATCGCAACGAGTAGACGAGAAGTATATTGCCGATACATAAAATCGACGAGAGCAAGCGAAGAGCGAGATGAAACGTTAGTACAGCAAAACGTCAAGCGAGCAGGCACCGGAGCAGAAGCGTTCGAGCGCGCGGGTCATTGCCGATAACCATACTCGTTCAAACAAACGTTTAAGCGCATACAAAATGTGGGGAGGAGAAAGAGTGCAAATGTTAACTGTAACTTCAACGCAGTTGGCAATAAACAAATAGGGTAGCTACAAGTGCACGGTGTGTTCGTCCAAGTCCTCGGGCTCCCAATTTCGGAAACAAATCTGGCGAGCTTCGCAATCTACAAGGTTTGAGGCACGCTGCTTTTCAAATGTTTCCCTGACTTTCGTTCTGAACTGTCTTAGCGTACCCTTAGCAACTTGTCTAGTACAAGCTGTCCCTATGGGATCCCCGATTACATCCATCTTCGGCATATCCTGGCCAACCACACGACGTTCAAGCTTAGATTCCCTGCGCGTGCTAGAGACAAGCGGTTGTTCACATACATCCTCATTTCACGAGCACACTTAAAATGGCTCATCTTCTCGCATACATGCAGTTAAGCATAACCAGCCAGATGTATATTCCTAGAATAAATATTCGGCTTATCAACTTGAAGGTCGTGTGGGTGAACCAGGTTCGCCTTCTCAATCTGATATCCATCGGTGTGATTATGGATGTCCCAGGAGTCATGACATCTGTAATCTGCAAAACTACGATTTACCGTAGCAATTAATTGAATAAACATTACCGTTTGGAAAACTTCGTTCGCCGTGTACAGTGAACGCATTTGTACACCGCTCTTCTATACGGGCAGCCTGGCGGAAGGTCAATTCCTCTAAGCTTCTTGGCCCTTGCAGCTGTCTGCGAAGTGATAATGAAAAAGCATGTACAAGTTTCCCGTTGAAATCTGCGCAAGTCTCCAACATACTCTTCAAACTTTCGGCACTTCAATTTGAATATCCTTTTAAAGAAGCTCTCATCGTTCACCGCCGTGCTGATTCAACGTACGGAAGTGATTTACCGATAATGGCACATTTAAACACTGTTATGACCGATGTTATGACATACGATGATTTTCTAGATCTGACTTGGGAGTTTCAGTTGCACCGCTTCACCAAAACTTCATATCACATCCATTCCATCGAAGTTCTTCAGTTTTTCGTGTACGAAAGTAAACGCACTCCCGGTATCGGGTCTCTGCTTCGAACCTGTGAATAAATCGCTGAATCGCTGAAAACGCAGTTGTCGACCAATCAGGTTGAGGCTGCAGCGGAGTGCGTGGTTGTGTCTCCTGCGTGCATGCGTTTTGACGGGTTCACCCCGTTGAGCGATTAAGACGTTTGAACATGAATCCTAGTGGAGATTTGAGACCACGTCCCACAGGAATTAGCAGACAAATGAGTCACCCCCACCTTGTGAAATTCAAGGAAGCTAAGCAGGAGATGAGCAAAATTTATTGTGATATAAATTGTTTTATGAATGACTGCTACAGATTCACAGAGGAACAGGTGAAAGGTGAGCTCAGTTGATGACGTAAAATTATTTGGATTTATTCAGAAGAGAAGTTTGCTCGCTTACTCGGTGAAGGTACACATCGTGAGGTGGAAGAGCATCTTATTAAGATTAAATGTATTCAACACATAATTTCACGGAACCAAATGAAGTGTGCTTTCTTTGGCCGGTAAGATAAGGCATGGTTATTAAACAAAAATAAATTCATCTTCATTTTTTATCTATGAGATGCCGGTTTTTTTGGCTGTCTGTTCTCAGCCCTCGCCAGTTTCGAAACGGTAACAACTGCCATTAAATGTACGTACGCCTAATAGGCGTGTGCACACCTCTCCGTGATTCCACCTTTAGTGTGATGTTTTTCCTTTTCCACAAAAGTTTGCCCAAGTCCTCGCTGTTTTTATGACTGCGTTCAACGTCCAACAAGTCGGATACCGTACAACCTATGTTGAGAGTGTTCACAATGTTTCATCAAACACAACTGATCAGTTGTGGCGGTCCCGGTTTCCGTTCGCCGGGGTATTTGGTGACGTCTTACTGATGGAAGGTGGCTCTGTAAGCCAAACAGGGCGCACCAGGGCTCGACCCCAACAAGCCATCATGCGTGCATCATGGAGTCGTGCGAACCCCATGCTATTGAATTTCAGCTCAACTTGCGCTCACGGTACATTCCAGGTGTTCACTGACCTGACTAGTCGGTGCACAGAACCAAGATGTTTGGTCTTCTGTGTAACGATTATAAAGGCTGACTGAGAAATCTCCTTAGAGTTGTGACCGCACAATACGCTTGGCGTGCAAAGCTGTTTATTGCACGAACTCCCGTACAGGTTGTGCTAAAACATAGGACCGTGAACGCGTACGCACATTTTCACGACAGACGTGCGTTCACACACGTTGAGTAGCAGGGCGTTGTCATTCGCTCTGGCGGCACTTCCCCCACAATGCGTACACACTGTTCCGGTAGTCGCCTCTGGTCCATCGTCTTACTGGCGTTGAGTCTTGCTCCTTAGTTCCCGAATGTACGCAATGTGCTACTCACAAACGAGGCTGCCTGTTATACTACAGTGACGTAGCTCTGAGCTCCTTCACGCCGTCATGTGCGCTTCGACGTACGATGATGAGGTTACCGCAGTGTCAACGGAAACCCCGCAAATGTGTGCTTAAACGATTCAGTTGCCGGCTACAAGAAAAATAGCCCGGCCCATCAGCTTAACACGTGGCAGCATATTGCTCACTTTGGAATCGTGTAGGCTTGTCTTAAATGGAGTTCAGCGCTCATTGACAACTGTACTACATTCTCTGTCGAGCATGAACCGGGAGGAACAAACAACGACCTTCCTGAAGACCCTGATAAAAGGTTGACGAGTGGCCCCCACCATCCTACCGCCGTTGGCTTAGGACTGTGCACTATGAACTTGTGTTTTGAATGTGTCGAACTCCAAGGCTCCGACATCCAGCTCTTCACATCATTGTATCAACAACATGGAATGTCCAGACATTTCTAGCATCTGTCAGGTGCTCAAGGAGACGTCACTACAGCTGTAAAGGTAGATCCTATTGAACTATTCATTTCGACACGATGTCCAAGACCCTCGGGGGTATCTTCATTGGTGATAGCCAGTCCTACCTCCGTCATCGGGGAAGACAAGTGCTGTTGATCGTTGATAAATGACAGTCAACGTGAACCAGAGTTAAGCCTCTTGGGACGCCGCCCATAGTAGGTTCCCCAGCCTTCAGTAAAAGGCTTATTCTTAGTTGTTACTTAGAATAGTCCATCAGAATTCTCGCTGATTCGGTTTCAGGCTTCTTTTGAGACTTTCGAGGGCATGAATTTCGGTCTCATTCTTGTATCGCTGTTGGCGGGGACAACTGACCAATTCAAAGGGGATTGTCTTATGCTGGTTCGGTGAACACTGTAATGGTGTTTCGTGCGTTCGGGTATTACATGCTCAAAATGTCGACTACTCTGTTTGTATCGATAGGTTCATTTTATGTTCGAAGTTTGGAGGACCGGCTTGTTTCGCCCTTAATTTGCTGGAAAGATCTTGTTGGCGTTTGAATCGATCCGCTTTTACGTCATCCGTAGCGCGATTGCGTCACTACATGCGTCCCCCACAAAAATCACTGATCTACCTAGTCCGTGTTTCAATCTGTTCATTTCATATCAGTCAGACGTCTGATACTACGTTTCAGACATCCTGATTCTTTGTTAGGCCGAAGTTCCCTTCGGGCATTGCTCCAGTGATGTCCTGTCAATGATCATCCGGCCTGAATTTAGTCAAGGAATTATGTCATATAAACGCATAGGGTCGCGTCACTATCGTATAAGAGTTTGCCCTGTGATATTTTCTTAGACCTACATTTAGTTACTGTACCTTCTGGTTTCTCCGATGGACTAATGGCCTCATTATAACTGTGATCAAGTAAGCCAAGTATGACAATCATAGGCATGCCGCAGTTCAAGTTGCTATTGTGTAGGCCTATGGCTTTCGGGAGATTTGCATTCTTTTCCAGCTTACCCTTTTAGGAAGACGTTTGATCGCTGTTCGTCCTTTCAGATAAGGTCATCGTATGAAAGAATGAATGTGTGATAGGTGTCAATGCACCCTCAATATGACACTTAGTGACGAAGTGTTGCAGACGAAAATTGCTGTGTATATTTTTCCGTGATACACTGATATGCATAGGTTCCGTGTTTTCCCCCGAATGATTTCCGGTCGGTTGAGTGTAAATGGGAATATGATGAGCAAGCATTAACAGTGGTATTGTTGATAGTGATAACCAACCTAGTCATGGTAACCGTGACTAATATCAACGTGTACCGAATGAAGTTTTGTTGGAGCTGCCTAAACATGGGCACGTGAGGAGCACACATCCACACAACTCGAGAGCATACACACAAGTAGGTGCACATCAAGAGGTGGGTGCTTTAAAGTGAACACACTATATTTTATGGGCAGTCGCTGAATTGTTTTTCCCAAACCCATAGTGTCATCCTTCATGGTCTTCGCGAGAAGAACCTTTCAATTCGGACAGATTTAAACAGACAAACTGTGCCAGCTGTAGAATTGATTGTGCTTAGCTAGAGTTCAGTATTGCCCACTAAATTGCGGATATTTCTGTTCGGTTTGTGTTTGTAAACACGGGCGAGAGTAAAGTTACCCAGTCTGTCTGTGTGATGAAGACCGTCGTTCCCTTTTACCTTGTATGTTTTCACAGTATGAAATGTTTTGCTTTTTTCATGTTGGAGAGTAGACATGCCCATATGTCCATATTCAGCAAACATCGTCTTCAGTTTCTGTGGATACGTGCGAAGCAGACTGCTGGGGATCTGCCGACAATTTATTTAACGTCTCTGGTCTACCGTTGGCTTTATTTGCCAGTACTAGTGTGTTAGCGTTGGGGCGCTGATTTGCTGTGAGTATTGCACCATTGCACGTGACTACTCGTCCATCCGTTTGATAATGTTGCTCCTGTGAATTATGTGTATATTCCAACTTACTAGCACTGAAAGATAACTTAGTACCTACAGACCACGGTTATTGAAAGAATGCGGCATTGGGTCACAGAACCAACGCCAACAGCAACTCAGCTGTTTAATTTTCCACTGTACCGTTTACTAATATGCGGGTGATCGCTGTCTGGTATCACCCGTCGATGGAGCCTACCGTCACTAAGGATGTTCGCAGTACAAACTGCGATCTCGAACGCCTTCGCCTGGGCCTGCTTAACTTGACCGCAATCGGCCTTTTCGTTCTTTCGTCACAAACGCGTTACCAATTCGGCTGTGCTCAAGACTGTATAGACGCTCATTCGGTCGGTTGTAAGATAGAGACGTTTCTACTCAGATTGTCAGAGTTTGTGTTTGAGGTTACAAAGTAAATCTTACCCAGTTTTCACTTTTATTCCAACTTGAGATTTTTTCGCTCCGTCTTTGTACTCCAGGTGCACGGTGTTGTCGTCCACTTATGTATTGTGGTCTTCGATTTCATTCATTCGGTCGTTACAGCCTCGAACCTGGCTAGTTGGCAGTGTCGTTTGGGACATGGTCCACATCCGCAGTAACGTGGACTATCTGAGAGGAGGGGGGAAATGTGTGATAAGGGGCGAAAGAGGGCAAAAATAGCAAAACAGAAGAATTGGAAACATCTTCCATGTAGGTGCGTCACTTTCTGTGGCGTATCGCCATCCCGGATAACGTTTTTAATCGGCGGTTCGGGCGATCGCCAAGTTCCTAACCTGGCTCGCGACACTTGTCCGCTCCGCTCAGTGGGTTATTTACGATATCCGTATTTCGTGATCACGTCTTTGGTCTACTCGTTGCTCAACTGTCGCTAGTCTGAATGTTTGTTTTTTTGTGCTCAAACCCTTGACTGGCGTGCAGAGTACATTACGCACTAATCGCTGATAGTTCATTTGTACTGTTTGGCCGGTTGATCGCGTATCCCGAGCCTTCCGGAAGACGCACTGGCGGACCACCGTGTCGCTCATGTGATCGCCCCATCTGATGCGAACTAATTGGAAGAGACAACGACGACCAAACACAGGAAGTCTGTTGATGCCTTCGTCGCGAACAAACCACCCTTTCAAGTTACACGGTAAGATTGGTCGCGCATGACATAGTCATGGAATATAGAAAACTTGACTGTTTACTTGAGTAAAGTCGGTAAGTGTTACGTGCTCTGACTTCGTGGTCACTCAAATCGCCGGCTAGGTATACTATCTAAGATAGCAGTTTGCCGCAGTCAATGGCGTGCTCGTATCCACAGCATTTCTGGTTCCCATGTTGGCTTCCTTTTATCCATTTTTTACCCGTTCTTTAGTAGATGTCTGCTAGGTTATTCTACTTAAATGTTTCGGTGAATGGTGGCTGAAATTGCACTACCTTCTGACCGGGATCACGGCTGCTATGACCAAATGACTGAGTGGAGCATTATGTATTCTTTGTTTCATGGAAATCTGCGCATTTTTTGATGCTACAGACGGCACAATTTGACAAAGGCTACACGTGCACACACTGCCACCTCATCAACAACAGCACAAACTGGCGGATTAGCCTATTCATTCATGTTATTCCGCATTCGGCTCTAGGGTGCTAAATGTGAGAATGCCATTCTTACGCTTCCTATCGGTCAGCGTAATGCCAGGGAAAAACCCGATACCAAGCTCCTTGGGTTCCTCAAGCGCACTTTCAAACGGTTATCTCCAACGGAATTGAACAGGAATGGAGAGTCCGGACACCTCTGTTAAAAACCACTAGGAGTTGTCCACAGACTCTCACTCTATTCTGGCGTACGATGACATTAGTAGACTTCCACATTTTCCCCAAACACTTTGAAGGGAGAGACAGTTTCAGTGTACTCCGTTGGCACCAGACCTTGGATGCTGACGACCGTTGGTTACCTAAATTAGTGCCGGTGCGAAGTGTGTGGTCACTTAATCGTCTTCCGGATGAAAGTCTTCGTTATATTGTCGCATACTTGATCTTCCGTGATACCAGTGAACTGACATATTGAAGTCAGTGAATAACTTGGACGCCATAGAATCTAGACTGGTACGTGTGTGGTTTTCGCGTAAACTTGTGTCCTCTTTTCGTAACCGAGAACCGCTGTTAATTAGCATTAATCGCGAGGTGTCTCCTTAACTTTCCTAACTGTCTGAACAAGTATCAGCCTCTTTCCACCATCCTTGAAAAGTGAAGAAAAGAGGTCTGGACTCTTACCCCTACCACGCTCCTAATTTTTAACCTCTCTGACCACCTTTGCTTCCGTCAGATGATGGGTCAGAACGCCATAAATGACAATTTTGGTTCCGTCGTTTCTGTGAGCTGGGTGCGGTTACCGGAGCCATTCCTCAGTGTCTTCGGCTCACTGTTTGGCGATAAATGAACAGCTTTATCGAATGTGGTGTTGCTTACAGTGAGCCAACGGTTGACACAGTCACACGTTAAGAAAAGTGTCTCTCTGCAATCCTCGAATAAAAAGTCTCACAGCACTCTTTCTGCCCGTTCCGTCATGTGGTGCTCACGTTCCTCGATCATCATTGTTAATTAGTTGGACAAATCAAACAGAGGATTGCGACTTATCGAGAAATGCTCATGTGTGTTTTTGCCTTTTCCTTAATTGTCATCGTCGTCAAGTTGTTGGCCTAATGAAATTCCCATAACCTAATGGCACACGCTTCCACAACGTACCGCAACAAATTTATGAATTGTGCAGACCCTTTAAGAAATATAACAGTCAGCATCAATTGGAATGATGATTTCAGAAACGCCTATTAGAAATTTTAGGATGACTTAAAGGTGGAGGCTTATACACAGAACGAAACATGCCTCTGACTCTTCTCAGCTCATTTCATACTCTTGTCCAGAGGGAGAACTTAATATTGTCTGAAGAACTCATGTTTTATGCCCCTGCAGTTCGCTTGTCCTATTTTAACGAAATGCGACATCCAACTATAGAAACCTTTTGTCCTACGTCAAATTGATGGCGATTGAGGTAGACTACCGATTGTTGTATTTTTAGTCCCGAAAGCTGCCTGCTATCGAGTTTCCCGCAAAATCTTTTAAGTTTGCCTCGCTGTACGAAAATTACGATTGAGTGTATTTTCAGTCTTCTCGACATACTGACTCCGGAAATAGGATGGTTCAATCTAAGAAGACGTCCTATTCGTTAATTTTGCCAAGGAAACCTCTTAAAAGTTCATTCTCGGTTGTGCTGTATACGGAATTTCGCGAGGAGCTCTTGCAGGTTCATAAAAACAATAGATTAAAACAGATACCTCTGTCTTGCTGTCTGGGCAATTTTTCGCGCTATCTCACCTATGACATACTCGGAGCCACACGTTTGAAAAGTAATATCAAAGACACATCGTACATTACAAACATCTTGCGATAGGAAAGCTGAGACCCTATTCCTGTTCAGCTTCATCACTAACGATATTCCCTATGGAGAATGCTTTTCCCCCCGCACATATAGGTGCGGCCGTATTTTTCGAAAATCAACTTCAGAACTCAGAATGGTCCACCGGCATTCGTTTAGTATGTGGCGTTACACAACTGCCTAGGAAGTCCTCAGCAGACGTTGGTTATCAGTTCATCATTTCGGTCTGTATTTCGTTTTACCACTGTGCAAAGGGGTTCTCCACGATTGACAGAAACCTTGATTTGCAATCATTATCAGTGATTATAGGCCAGAAAAGTTTCATTATGAGACCATTGGTATCATGTTTGACATACTTTTCACTGTTAGTGTTTGAGAAACCAAACCTCACCCCTCGACTTCCACTCGTAACGTGGTCAACTTTTCAGCCTAGGTTAATACCTGCAACTTTATGACCACAAAACGACCTGTTCTCACGTGTGCTTCTCTGAGCTCGCCTATTGTTGTAAAGGTCCTCGTCACAGTTTAACGCGCATATAATGGCTGTAAAGAGTAGGCGATGGTTTACCAGTATGCTTTCGGCACGAGCAAGTGTGGCTTGTCTGCTAGCTTTCTAATGTCACTGCATAGGCGTCTGCGGATGTTGGCAGTACCGTACACTTTTCATATGCCATTGGCCATTTGAGAAATGACATGTGACCAGTGCATTACCCTGTTTCGAATGCTAATGGCCTTTACATTCAGGCTTTATCCGATGGGGCATTGCTGGCTTCTTGTCTGAGACTCAAAAGATGATACTCGGCTATGGTCAAACAGGTTGATGGAATCAGTGTCAAACGCACACCACGTTTTCCTTAGAGGATGTTGATTCTTGAGTTGCTGTTCGTGATGTATGATGTTGGCGGCATAATATGAACTGGGTTCACCATATAAGCTGGCAATCTACTATGGTCTCTCTTACAGGTTTCTTGCAACTGCCGTTTAAACCGGAGTAATTGTACCCATTTCAGTGTCGATCGAATGATTGGATAACGAACTTTTTGTTGACTCATTTCAAGTCCTCAGTCTGCTTGGGTCGCATTTATTAGCACCGGCAGGGCTCTGTTAAGGAAGTTACGTTTTGGCGTGGTTGAAGTAACTGTATATTATACTCTTGAGTGTACCGGGGTTTTAAACTCGTTTAACGTTTACTCTTAATTTACGGTTTTCTTCCACTTACTTGGGCTTAGCTGTCTCAGTGCCGACTACGAGTCTTGAGAACCCCTGTCGATTAATAAGCATCTTACCCGCTATTACACACGATGCCTGGCGATATATAATTCTGTTGTACTGGCCGGAATTTGTGGGGAGTACTTCTCCATCTCTGAACATCACTTTGTCAAAAGGATACAATACCGACATGATAAAACTGATCATCGTGGCCCACGAAACTCTGGGACGTGAAACGGTAAGGACATTAATAGGGCTATCCTACGGTACTTCTTTTTGTTACTTTACTCTAATTAATGGGTGCACTGGTCACTGAACCGGAAGTCCTGGTGCGATTTCCTTAGGATTGATTTCTGGCGTATTTTTCATAAATTAGAAATCATTTTCGTAAGATTAATCACAATTTGTTTCATTAAAATCACCCGTTTCAGGTAGAAATCTATTCCGTTCACGAATTTCCTAGGTCCTCTGGTTGTACTATTTCTGTTTCATTCAGCAACACATTTGTCGCAGCTTGTCATCTTCATTGTTAGCCATCATAATTTAAAGTCGTAGAAGTCTATTATGATGTCAGTACGCGTGATTCGGGGAAACCTTAGACCTATTAAATATCCCATTTTTTATAAACTTTCCCATGCTTCAATTCCAGCACATCCAATGGAAAAAGCACGGTAATCAACGCCATGCTGGGCGCAAAACTTCTTCCTTCTGGTCTCGGCCACACTACAAGCTGCTTCCTTCAGGTACAAGGCACGGATCGGGATACCGGTTATCTGATTGCTCCGGACAATGAGACATTACACGACGTCCCGTCTAATGAGTCAATCGCCCAGGTTTGTCTTTCTCAGCGACTTTCGTCCACAGGTTTAACAACTGTAATATTTTATTTCATAGAAGAATAAGTTAAACCGATAAGTTATCAGATCAGCACATTTCTGTGTTCAACGAATTTAGGCAATATTTAAAGGTGAAAAGACCGTTGGTCCCTATCGAACTTTACGAAATTCCTGCCTCTTGACTGGTGTACTACGAACACTGGCTATACGTGGTTTGAAATTCCACACTCGATGGAAGATAACATTTCAGGTGAGAATTGGGGGTCGGTAATGTAGTCTTCAGCCATGACAATTGCAAGCCTTTTGTGGAAGTCTCTGAGCAAACGATCGGCTTGTTCAGCCGATTAACAATAGATTGACGTCTATTGTCTCACCAACTTACAGTAGTTCCCCGAAACTTTATAGAGTATCGATCAGATACGCGACAATTATTACCAATGATCGGCGTAGTACGAATAACCCCTAATTATGTTGGATGATATTCTCTGATTTGTTCGAAAGAACGCAACGTCATGTGATATACGAATAGGCTGAAGCAAACCGTCCAATGTGATTGGCAGATGTCTGGGACATGGATTTGGATGGCGGTTTGTTGAAGAAGAATAGAGGTGTCGGTGACTGCGTGACAGTGACGTCCATGCCGACGGTGATGTGCCCTTATTTGTTGGTGCCAAATGGTTCTTAATTTCTACAGTTTTAATTGACAATTCATCACGTGAAGTGAGGAGTCAGTACTTTTGCACATGCACTCACACCCGGATTGTAAATCCTGGTAAGTTTGTTGTCTGTCAGATGCTGTGTGCGTATCGGGTGTTTCTTCTGAAGTTTGCTTTTGAGCTGAGCAACTGAACTGCATGCAGCATTATTATACAAGCATTGGATGGGAGTAGAAATTCAGGTGTCCACGGGAAGTTTATACCCATCTTTTTTCATGTACTTTTGAGCAAAAGGTGCACGCAATTGTTGGAACTTTGTAGGTCGTACGAATTAGACGTACATGCAAGGTTGATTGCTTTCACACCATAGTGGCTACATTTTACTTGCGCACATTGGCCAAATTCGTACTCCTCCACAATCAGAGGTTTATTGTTATCGCTTGCTCCCCGATCACGTTGCCCTATCTGACTTCCGTTTGTTGCAAACAGTCACACTGGGCAGTACAAAACAACGATTTCGCGTTAGAATTAGAAGAGTGAGAAGTCTGTATGGTAGACTTTATTCTTCTGCCAGTTGACATATGATGTCTGTAATGGATATCGTAAGTAGATTACCAACTGAAGGATGAAACAAATATAACAAAATATTATAACATTCTCTCCCGCCAATACACGTGAGCAGACAACCGTAAGTCACAGGGAAGTGATGGAGCATGTGTACACTGGTTGGAGACACGATGTTTGGCAGTGAGCGTCAATATGCAATAGGTTTATGTGCCTCAATTTCCCAAACTGTGTGGGTGAACACACTGGTGCTGTTTGATTAACGTTTCAAGATTACGTGAGTAGCCATTATTGGGGGGGAGATCAGAAGATTCTTCAGTGGTATGTATGTCAGCTGAGGGAACGCTGTTTTGCTATTTCGTTACAGTGGTACGTTTAGGGGGTGCGGATGTGGTATTTTTGATCAGAAGTGTCGATAGGCCCTGTAAGGACGTTCCAAGCATAACTTCTTTTTGGGGGGCGTTTGATAAACAGGAACTGTTTCCTCCCTGCCGTCAGGACTGCGGATGTACTGTGGGTTGCACTGAAGTAATTCAGATTCTCCGATAAATGAATCCTAATTAGACTGTCTGACATTCTTTTTTAACGACACCGGTCAAGGTTTTGTGAGCCACACAGGACCGTCTCCCTGGAGGTTGTATGTTGTCGTTATGCTTATCGCGACTCTCCTTTCGTGAACTCTACTCAACGCAGATGACGATCCACGATCAGAATGAATGTGAGTCGGAGTGCCAAACAACGCAAGCAGCAAGCAAAAACAGTTAATAGCAGTCTCGCTAGTCTGGTCGGGACGCGCAGAACTAAAAGATAAGCGGGAATATTTGCCGATAATTGTTAGTATGTAGCGGTTGTAGGTTACGGATGGAAGGGACCCCTTAAAATCAGTCGAGAGTCTTACGAATGATCGTGTGGCTTCTATGAGCTCGCTTCGAGTTTCAAATAAAGGCTGAGGCTTGATTTCACAGCACGCAGAACATTTGGCAACGACGCCTCAAGTCTCTACCGAAAAGGGGAGGTCTGTTGTGCACATGGTGCACATCAACCGAGGGACACCTGTATGTCAGAGATTTGTTTTGTCCCTTCAAGTCAGTATTTCTCATCAGCTCCCCACACTAATGGCTTTAAAGTGTATCTACCGCCCGATTATCTTTACCTGGTCGGCACACAATATCGAACTTGATTGGCGACAGTTCCAGCTTTTAACGCCCAATTTTTTCGTTCTTAACTGTCCGTGTTTGCTGATTGCCCTAGTGAAAGCGACAGAATGCTGGTCGGTAACAAGTCTAGGATGGTTGGGAAGCAGAAAATGTTTTTATTTACATGTGAATTTCACGACAGCCTTCGTTTTTCTTTTTCTTTTTTTACGGCGGAATGGTGCCGTTCACTGGATGACTGACTGCGCGAGAAGTAGGCTACCGGTCGACCATTTTGATTCAGTGACTGCGATTACCAGACCAGAGGCGTTTGTCTCAGCAACCAAGAGGGCTTCATACAAAATAGTAGAGGTCGCAGCTGTGGACGGTTCTTTTAGAGCCGCGAAGGACTCTTTGACTTCACTAAGCAGAGGGGAGAAAATGGATTTTACCAGAGAAGTGCAATACTCACCGTGACATATAGAGGAATAATCCCAGCACCCGTTGCTGCGACATCAACTTAAGAGGAGAGAGAGGACTAGTTCACATAGCGGTTTTAGGTGATCCAGTTTATTACTGTTGTTTGACGCTTCAACCTGAGTTTGATTTGTTGGACGGCGATGATGCTTTTTGACTCACTGAAAGTCAATCCTTATTTCCTGGCCACGTCTAAGAGCTTCCGGGGTCGTGTTCAACGGAGTTGCTTCCACATACCTTAATACTGTCAACATAAACGAAGTTGTCTTTAATCCTTCACTTGACATTGTGTTGTCACTAGTCCGTTGGCAGCATGTGACGTCGTTCGTCACCCCAAGTGGAATCCGACAAAACTGATTCAAACGCCCTCAGATCTCAAAGGCTGTAAAAATCTTTCTCTCTTCCCAAATAGGGACTTGATGATAAACACTCTTGTGGTCCAGAGTGTTATTTGTATCGCATGTGGCGTTGCGCCCGATCACCTCGTTAATTTTGAGAGAGGACAGTTTTCTAAGAGGGTATATTTGTTGATCGTTAGTTACCGATCATTCTTCCTTTGTGCCCGTCGTTAGCGACTGCCAAAAATTGAACTCTCCAAAGAGAAATGGAAGGCTCGACTGCTCTTTCAGCAAGCAGACGACAACTTGCTTAACGTACAAACCTTCGTCGGTTAGACTGTCTCTTCCGGATTTTATTACGATTGACTTGCAGTTTTGTAGTAAGCTCTGAAAAAGACGAGAAGATTCAATGTGGGCTGAGGTCAATAAACGGAGTGAAATCAGTGGCTTTGTTCCACCGAATGGAATTTCAATTCTTTCATGGAGTCTAAGAAAGTCGTGATTAAGAAGAACGTCTGCGCATATATGTGGTAAAACCGACAGTTTGACTATCAGACGACATCTTTATATCCGATCGACTCTAGGACGTGACCTCACATGTCACTTGGTAGGATGGTAGAGGCCAGTGTTATCTTACTGCACGGTTTATGAACTTTCCACTCTTTCTACAGCACTACGGAAGACGCTACACAACCTTCAAAACTGCCAGTGTCCATCAAAGCTTGTGAATTCCGTTAGCGTCAGGATTAACTACAGCATTTGAGAGACAGTCCAAAGCAACCGCTAATGTGATGATCGAAATGGACGGACGAGTGATGGCAAAGCAGGGCTGTATGTTCCGAGACATCAGGCAAGTCTTCTGAAAGTGCCCCTTCTTTCCACACCCGTCGCATAACGCATTTCGAACAGGGCACTTCGGACGGGGAGATACTTGTCATATTCACAGAAGGAAGCATTTGCCAGTCGATGGGATAGAGGTTTCGATATCGGACATTTTGGCAAGGCCGGGCGAATTTTCCGAGACAGCGGTATAGGTGTTGTTCGGGGCAGACTGGTATAATTGGGACTATTTTTCTGCCAGTTCAGGCGATCCAGACTGATCAAAAGCGGCCTGAAAGTCCAACGCGTCCTGTTCCTACATTCTCTGGATCTGTCTAAACAGTAGACCACTTATAACAGCATCTGTGATTGTATCGTCTCGATTCTACTCGGCCCTAGTGAGTTTAAGGTTATAATCTTTTGCAATTGACCTCAGTCTTTGAACAAACTGGTCCAATATCTGTCCATTTTGCCTACAGGTCGTAAACAGGTCTCGAGCAAATAGTTCGGTCTTCGGCTTCAAATAAAGATCCCGTGGTATGAAGATTGAATAATCATAACTGTCACATTTGGAGATTCATAAACCGAGGAAGAAATGTAGTTCATTAAGGTGGTCGATTTGCTAAGCTTGTGACTGTGACGGGATGACAAGAAGTTAGTGAACCTACAAAACCAGCGATTTCATTCCTTCGAGGCATTAACTGCGTTCGGGTCGATGTCAAACCTCTCAGAATGTAGGATCTGTTCCACCACCTAGTTGTTAGACGAGTAAATTGTTCCAACCTATGAAACTCGACGGTGCAAAACAGCGATTCCGGGTCAGAAGCAGGAGAGTGATGGATCTGTGTGATAACCTTTGTTCGTCCCACAGCTGGCCGATGATAGCTGAAATGAAAACATAAGTATACTACCAACTGAAGGACGAATCAGATACCCCAAAATATTTCAACACCGTTAATTCATGTCGTTATTTTTCACAAACCTCTTCATGTGACTTCCATTCACGTATCCTCTCGAACTCTGCTTACTGATCCATAAAGCGAAGAATTATTTGGGCTGTCGGATAATGATTTTGATTTAGGAAGTTGTACGGTAGAGTTGTTCGAACTGCATTGACAATTTGTTATTCATTCGAATTTATTAACGTACTCTCAGGTTTAGGCAGGCCACCACCCACGTTTATGTGATAACGGTAGATTTTTGAAGGCAGAGTACATTGAGACTTGAACGAATGCTGTTGTTTGTTGTCATTAACCGTAGGGTTCCAGAATGACTACCTTTTCACCGTTTCTTCCATTGAACACCTACTCAACTTTATCTGCCATGAAGGTGCTGGACTGTTTGCTCAGGTATTTTTGACCATGGGCTTGGCGGACTGACTTTAGAATGAACCTTCATTCCTTTCTTTGTAATCACAGACATTTTCCTTCCTTTCCTCTGATCACTCAACACTGAACTTCATCTAGTACCCCATCGTTCCGTCATTGTTTCGGAATTCCAAATCCCTCTTCATTCATCCACCTACTGCGCATACTATCTCCTTTCAACCTGCTTAAACTTGTGAGCACGTTCTCTCCCCCCCCACATCCCTAAGTTTCGACGATCTTGCGAAAGTCGTCTTCATCGTTTACTTTAATTTCGCGCCCTCATTCATGCAGTGAAATGTACCGTATGATTGCTGGTTGTTCATCTGTTCCATTCGCGAATCGAACACATTGCATTGAATCGCCAATTTTAAACTGCCGGCTGGGAAGCTACAGTAATGTGCTTAAGAGACCGTTACGTCGAATTTACTCAGTCAGGAGGCCAGGAAGCTGTCGGGAATGAATGGTATGGTGATAAAGGAGTCGACCGGTCAAGCACATAGACAAGTGCCAGTAGCTCCTGGGATTATTGACTGGTTATTAACAAAATGTCTACACAAACGACTTAAGACCAATCAGCGCCCGCTTCATCGAATTGGCCCGGCTGCTTTGACAGTTCACCAGTGTAACTGTGAAAATTTTTCGAGGGTGTGCTAGTTTGGGCGTGCTGCATATTGGAGAACCTGGATGGTAGGTTTCTAGTATAGCTGTTTATTCACAGTTCTTTTGCTTAGTACAATCTGCAGCTCATATACCAAAATGATGCCAAGTACATGTTCACCCAGCTGTTTACCTGATCGTCTGTACGACCGGCTAGCTGTTAGCAGAAAATGACCGAACCTACGTTTCATTCATCGCTTTTTTCTATACATTTCCCTCCTGTTCTCTATACATTTTTGTACTCCTCTGTTCCTCTGCGCATTGGGCCTTCTCTCCTTACGCCAAACCGTTCCATGCATCTAACATTTTCCAATTTTTCGTCTGGGAGATCGTTTCCATGCTCCTGTCATCTATTTTGGTTTTCGCTTCATCCGTGAAAGTAGGTTTCCGATGTGAATGCCATTCTTACGGAAGCCTTCTCAATTGATTATGGTTTAATCCAAATGCTGGACTAACTAATTACGAACGTTCCGCTGCTTTTAGATGTTGCGCTATTTGTGCATAGCACTGTGGTGCCTGATCTTAATGCACATATACCTGTTCCTAGTATTCGCACTCGGGTTTGTCTTCCTTTTAAGCATTGGAATATTAGCTGGTGGCAACACAGGTTGATATTTATTTCCGACTGATCAACCTTTACATTTCTTTTTTGACTCCACAGCCATAAATAAATTGAGTTCGATTACGATATCTTTCTCTACCAACACATCGTCGCGTAATCAAGCCTCACCCACTGCGACAGACCTTAGCAAGTTTGCGTGGCCTGGTAGTCTCCTCTTAATAGACAACAAATTTGGCGTATAGAATCTGTAGGCGTCGTCAACCGCGGTTGCGAACCGTACTCGTCAAGTTGAATCAGTCAGTCAGTTAGTCATCATCATCATCGTCATAGACAGCACTACATCAGTGGTTTACACTGATGTGGTAAGAATAAGATGGTGACTCAAACCACAGTACCCTCTGGTCAGGCTCACGACCACCATGATGAAATCAGTGAATGACGTCAACTATGAACACGGGGTTGTGGCCTCAATCCCTGATTACCTCGACCACGCCTATCTGGGTTTGAATGACCCCGACAGTGCGCATTCCACTTGGGACCTCGTGTGTCATGTGGTAGCAAACGCCGGGTTACTAAAGGTTACTATCTTCGTTTGTTCCACACTGCTGTGACGTCCATCACATAGGGTGTACTGTCGCCGCCAGCGGTTTGATTCAGATGTCACAAGGGGGTTCAACAAAGGCTTTGTTAGGCACTTTTTCAGTCCACTTCCTTCGATTGATTGTAATTAAGATGTCCACTATGATGTGTTTTCAGCTCATTCTGTGTGCATGTGTGTATGTATAATCGTTTTCAAACAACACAGCCTATAGTTTATCCCCTATTCTCCAACTTCAGTCCCGTCCCATTGAGTCCGTTAGTCAGCTGGCTCATGCGTTGAGCGGCGTAAAGCTGGCCACCGATTCGCTTATCCGCATTTACTGGCCAAGCTCCCACTGCCGACTGTTACGTGAGGACGTGGTACTTTTGGACAGTCCGGGTATTAATGTCGATCCGGATATGGACAAGTGGATTGATTCTCATTGTTTGGATGCGGACGTCTTCATATTGGTTGCAAACGCCGAATCCACTCTGATGCAAGCGGTAGGTTACGTTGAACTAATTGTATCGTTACGCTTGCCACTTTGCTCCTAAATTTTGGGCTCACCGCGCTTATTGCAACGTTTCGCAGTTGCCAAAGCTGTGTGTTTCATTCATTCATAACTAATCGAAGCTGGCTTGCATGTGGACGGTGAGAGTGGAGTGTCCCATTTCGGACTGGGAACTTAATTAAAACTTTCGTGCTTGTTTAAAATGAATTACCACCCACTGTGATCGTCCCATACTCAAGATCCGAATTGCTCAGTAGTAACGGTGCCGGCTGTCGCGCATACGACAGTGAGCTGGAGCTCCAACTTGTCCACAACACAAGGGAGAAAGAAGTAGGACCGAAAGAATGTGGGGTCATCTACTGCTTTACTGCACGGTTGTGTGCAGGTCACCGCACAGAACGGACCTAACCTCGATTTCGGACAATGGTGGGTGCCTGCGGAAACATTTCCTCGATATCCACGAACACTTCAACTTTTTATACGTGTGATCACACTACTACGCCATGGACCAGCTAATCCAGCTAGCCTGACTGTGCTTGTGGTTCTCTCAGATGCAAGGCCTCTTGGCCTAGTCTCGCATTCCTTCAAGGATTGCGAGTAGAGACGGCGCGACTCCTGTCGTTTATGCATTGCTGCAGTGAACTGTCAGAAGTCTTTCGAAGTGTTTGACCTATTCTCATACGTCTTCTGTTCCATTCCTCAGTCCTGGGGACTTGTCCGGAGAGTCCTATGCCCAACAGCCTGCTGGAACATTCAGCTTAGTCATGATCAATGGACAGTTTCCGTCCGTGAGAAATGCATAGTGACATTATTACTATCCGTTGACACTTTTCTTCGGTCATGCCAATATCCCTCTAAATTCATCCGGATGGCCCTCCTCATATACGTACAGGACTATCGTCGTATTGAACAACAGAATATGTTATTCTTACCAGGCGGCCACCCAGTGTTTCTGCTCGTCTTTGAAAGTCATTGTGCGGATTGGTCTGCTTTCCATACGTCAACGTCTTAGTAGTGATAGTTGATCGGCTTTTGGTTGCGTTCGTTAGATGCTAAAAGCTGAGTAGTTTATTTGCATGACGATCTCGACCGTGTGAACGGCACATAACTAGGTTCATCACAGATGATGCACACAGTTGTAGTTACGGGCTATCAATCGAACTAAACAAATGAAAGCCGACCCACTCTTCCAACAAAGGTAACGATTAATCTTTTCTTCCAGCGAATACTGGTGTTTCGTCTTCTTGTACAGACTAGAAGCACGGAAAATCGGTCGAAAAACTGGTGGTGTTCACAGTTACACCAAATCTTTCCGGGAACCTATAAATTTCTTGCCTCGAACAGAGCAAGGTGGACTGGTTTTGCACATGAATAATTACTGTTTAGCAAAATATGTAACTCATAGCCAAGTAAAGTCTGTTTACGGAAAATAACCAGTATCCATCAGCACTAGGCTTATATAATCAAATGAAAAGGTGCAAATAAAGGGTAGTTCAAGGACATGTGATTTGGTTAGTGTTAAATCCAGTGAATATTTGGAGGTATGTACCAACGCATACGGCACGTCAGTTCAGCTACTGACATGCCGGGCGTGGGCATAAGCCTCGTCTGATGACCGGATGGTGCAGTGGACGCTGTGTGTGACAGCCGCGGGATCGTGCCCAGGAGCGGAAATCTTATCAACACACCATTCGTCTTGCAGTTATTGGAAAGTATCTTTTACTGATATTAACCACCATTAATAAACAGTACTGTAGTTGGACGACTATTGAAATAATCTATGCAAATCTTCGGCAGTACCCTAAGCGTTAACCATTTTGTCCTGTATGTGATCGGTTTTCTGTCAGTTATTCACAACCATTATCAGTCACCTTGTCCATAGACTGTAAGCTTTGCTGCAGTAACCTGTAGTGTGTTCGACTTGACGCTAACACGTTCTCTCTGTTTTTTCAGGAAAAAGATTTTTTTCACAAGGTCAGCCAACGACTTTCAAAACCGAACATATTCATTATCAATAACCGCTGGGATGCGTCGGCCAACGAGATGGAGTATGTGAATGAGGTTAGCAGCCGTACATCGTTTGTTTACTGAAAGCCATTAAATATCCCGGTTGGATCAGGATGCTGTTCGCACGATGTCAGCTAGAGCTTACCTTTCATGGTACAGTGTTTCTGTGTCACCAAGACTGAAATGTTAAAAATTGAGGACAATTGTTCAGATGGAAAAACAGTAGGTGTGGCTATCAAAATACGCACGTAAACTAACGGTGGCATGAAGCGGATTTTACGGCGAACAGAATTGTTCTCGATACATCATCTTAGGCTGGTGCAATTATATACCAAATTAAGTGACAGTAAGGAAATTTGTTGGTCAAGATTAGTATAAGAGCAAGGCGATTGGGTAAAAGAAAAACATCACTTCGTTGTGGTTATACTCACAAGCGAGGTAGGTTTTAGAAAGTCACTGCTAATTGGGATGGGTTGCAGGAATGCACATGTTTGGTCATGGTAATCCCAAAGTGTGGACGAACTGTTTTTGAACACACAAATCCGGGTGACGTAGTCTGATTCAGACCACCTCGGATGTGGATAGGGTGTGCCACTAGGTCTTTCGTGATGCAGTGGCCGAGGCTCCGTAAACGCTGCCAAACGTCCTTCCCGTGTCTGTGTCGTTCACAGCCAACCAGATGGGCCAGGAGAGATAAATTAATGTCCTCTTATTCCAGAGCGAAACCACGCGGAGGGTGTTCACAATTTGTTTCAAATGAACGCCTAGTGATGCGACTAGTATATGCTGAACCATAGGAACAGTCAAATGAGTAGATCAAAAGTGAGGTAACATTGTTGGGCATGTTATCCATCAAATTAAGTGGCACCTTTTGTTTTGTATGGAACGTTACTACAAGACCTGCGCCATAATAAGCAGATAAGAGTTTATTGAAAGCAGTTCTGTCCGCTGAAGAATTGGTTTTCATGATTTCTGCCGGTGTTTCCAATTATGATGTCATAGACACCAATTAGCAAGATGATTTGTTCCAGTTGGTTGGAACCCGGCAATAGGCATGCTCCGACTCTGCTATGGTCTTCAGTAAACGTTCTAATGCTGCTTTTTCATAATCTTCGAGGCAACAGGACACGTGATAGACACATAGGTGATCTAACTAACGCAACCTACTGGTGTGAATGCGAAAGCATCGCATCCGATAACTAAATACTTCTACCCGTTCTTCTGATCCTGAGAGCTTTTCGACAGATGAGTGCAATGTTTTGTTAATCTACCACTATCGTGTGGTATTGGCGTATTAACCCCTATCCCACTGGAAACGATATTGACTTGGCTGCTTATTTCATTTCCGTGTGCCCTAATTGTTCCGTCTGTTGGAAGCCTGGGGGATAACCAAATTATTGCCCGTTCCATCCTGTTAATCAATAATTATGATTAATCCGTTGCACCAATCGTGTCTCTGCACTAAACACTATGTGGATCGAGATGTTACACGGACGCCTTTCACTACGCTTCGTGTTGCGATTTACACCGGCTTGTTGTTTTCCAAGTCTCAATAGGGGCAGAAATTTGTGATCTTCACAACCTATGCTCCTCGACCCCGAACTTCTGTTGGTTTGTTCCTTCTCTTTCATTGACCAGGAAACTCTTGTAACTCGGTTTGGCTTGGTTTTTCTTTCAATGGGAAACTGAACTTATTTCCATTCACAGCTCGGTTTTTTGTTTGCGAGGTGTGAGTACCTTTATGTTGAATGTTTAAAAATAAACGTAGCCATTTTTTGTATTTGGGTCCCTTCCCATCCCCTCCTTTTTTACTATCTTCCTAAACAGGGTCTGCTTTTTTCTTCATGGTTGTATGGCGTTTAAGCGTCAGTGTGAACGATTGATGTCTATGATGATGATTATAATGTGAACTTTTGGAAGCTTATTAAGTGGATGTTTATTGACGTCTACCCCACGAACCCTACAACCGTTGTTGTTGATCTTTAACGCCGGTATACGTCAATTTTCGTGCCTCTCTACAAATTGCGTCAGTCGAACTGTTTCACGAGAACACGGTATATTTTGCGGTATATTTTGGTTGCAATTCCCATCCTCCGTCCCTTTGTTCCATATTGATTTGGGTAGGTGCGAGAACAGCATCTACAGCGATGTGTGGCATTCCTGGTGGACGAACTGAAGGTCTGTTCACGTACCGAAGCGGAGGATCATGTTTTTTTCGTCTCCGCTCGTGAAGCACTGTCTGTACGTACAAAAATGAGCTTGGGCGGTATGGGTTTTGGTTCCGGACCGCCAAATCTCACCGATCACCTTGGTTCACCCCTACCCGAAAGTAAGTCTTCTTATTCAACAGCAGTGGATAGACATGGCGTTGGATGTCTATATCCTTTTCATGTCTCAGCTCAGTCTTTGTGCCCATTTTGCCTTCTTTTTGTATATAGGACCTTAGAATTTCGCCATTAGAAACGGAACATATCTCTAAGGCTATTTACAGAGTCTGTGAAATGTTTCTTGCAGTATTACCTTAAGCAAGTTATCAGTTGCATCAGCATTGACGCAATGCAGAGACGTGCTATCAGTGAGGACAATCATGATCCTGACCATGCGCTATTGTTGCCGTTCACTGCAGTATTGTCAAGTAGTCTGGTAGAAAACTGTCGAAGGGAAGAGAAATACGAACGAGATAAAGTAAGAATAATTAGGGGAGATAACGATGATGTAGCTGCAGGCACACCAGTGGCTGTGACATGTGACCACATCAGATGATGCTCCCATGATGTCCCCAGTCCGACAAGTGATACTTTATCTATAGGAATCGTCAGGGTCTCCATAAATCGTAATCACATAATTGCTTGACCGCTTCATGATTCTATCCAACCGTTGGTAGTCTCGGTGAATGTCTGTAGGTGCGGTAATCACTCAGTTAGCATGTGTAATGTTTGTCTCTCTCATTTGGTTGCATATCTGAGGATTTCGGAAACGCGTACTGGCGACCTCTGACGTTGCTCCTGCGATCATTTTATGTGATACGGGTCAATTGGCGGGGAAAAGGGAATGAACTGATTAAAGTGACGGAAGAAATGCGGTGCTAGTACGCACGCGTAAAAGGGTCGAACATAGATGAAGTACGATTAGTAGTCAATGATCAACCACTTTAGCACCCTGACGTAATCGCCGTCATTTTTGCCAAATGTTTCTTTAGTCATGCCCCCATTTTGTTGCTCATTTCTCATCGTTTTTTTGTTATGCTCGTATAGTCAATTTAGTTTTCAAACGATTTTATTTATTTTCTTAATTCTTCCTAACTCTCAACCAGTTCCCTACATGGCCGAGGGTTGGAAAACCAGGCTGCAAGAATTCAGCGATTTTGAAGTTATTTTCGAGGTCAGTCTTCACCTTTTTCTTGTTCCTGCAGCCTTTTGTATGCATATGCGTGGAATATCCCACCTTCTCTGTCCTTTGTTCTTGTACACACTAGCGGAGTCGAACTCCCTGCATCCTTCGATGGGAATCGTACGATTTCACAATCAGCGTTCTACTTGGTACTTCCATTTTGTCCGGAGTCACCCTGCCCGTCCTATACTGCTACCTTGACGTGGTGGTCGGGCTTGTGTACTGTTTTGATCCGGCGGGCTATGCTGACTAGGACTCCGGTCCTTCCAGGTGCAACCTTGTCAGACAGGCCAAAGGGGAGCAGTCAGACGAAAAGCAGTTACACTCAT
>QNGE01001939.1:0-51582 GCA_008508345.1 Paragonimus westermani | reverse complement strand
AGTCAATGGCGTACCTGTATCCATACCATTTCTAGTTCTTCCATTTAGTCTTCTTCAATCTTTTTTGTCCTTCGTAGTACTCTTTCCTTTTAGGATATTCCACGTCACTGTTGAGGTGAGCGGCGGCCCGAGCCACAGTACCTTTTGGTCAGGCTCATGGCTGTTTTTGATGATGATGATGATGATGATGATGATGGAGTCACCCTAGCCAGCTACACTTAGGCGACTCAGAACTGTTTAAGAGTATATATCCAAATTCATCAGATTTTCAACGGAGTGTTCGGAATTCCGCAGTCAATTTAAGTTTTTTTGCATATGTGCCTGCGTGCTAGCCCTAGTTTTTTGCACGACGAGGTAAGACAGCGATTGTCATAACTGAAGCCTAGTGTGAAGACGGTTGTTGCAATTGAGAAATATTGTGGAATACACTTACACCAAAAGTGTGTGCATCCTTTCTACTCCCGGCTTAATAATCGGATTTTCACCTCAGAGACTGACTACAGCATTCTGATTATTATCTCCATATCCACCCACTTGGTGTCCTAGTCTGCCATCCACGTCTCTGCAATATCTTCTGTTAGATGTGGAGGTATTTACAGCTCGGATGTATTCAGATAGTTGTCACGCGACGTTGTTAACGTTATATTTCACGATAGCAGTTTGTGGACGTTTTGACTATGTGTTGTCTTTCTCTTTCTTAGCCTTGAGGCTATCCTGTTCGACACGAATCAAACTGTATATACGCTTCTCAGCTAATGTCTTTCATCTCTAAGCCCTGATGCTTTCCTACTCCATCATGAACTCTGATTTTTCTCCTACGTTGTTTGTTACCAGGCTTACTGCTAATTGACTGTGTGGGCTTCGCTAGGGTGCCGCATTATTTATCAAAGGACTAAGCTCACAGGGAACCACTGGGGCAATTGCACAGCCGACATGAATGAGCCAGCTAGCTGACCTCACGTTTTACAACGGTACCCGTGGACTACCGAGTCAAATCACGAGTGAGCTGATTAAATCTTCATTATTCGGCGTTCATTTCCTGTTCAAATGACAAGTCAAATCGTTGTCTTCCCTTCTGAATGTAGCGATTCGTACTCACTACTGAGTACCTATTCTGGTCAGCCGGGATTTGACGAGCCAGCTTTTTTTGTGTTGCTGTGGCATATGTGGTCAGCTGGCCGGCCCTTCCTTGCTGTGCGTCAGCGGCGTTACATATTTAAGGGACATCTTTGTGAACTGATGGGGTTGTTAAGTTGGTTTACCCATATTAAATTCATCCATACCTGAGCTACCTGTCTCCCGAGTGATGCAGTTTCACGAGGGTTATTAGTACCAACGGAAAATCCCATATAACGGTGTAGCTTTGTTTTGAGTTCAGCGGTGATGGATTATCTAGCATTGTGCGTTTTGTGCCTTCTAGCCGTTCACTTGGTTGGTCGATGGACTGAGTTCATGGAGAAGGAAGATCTTGTGGCGTTGAATTTTCAGTCTTGCAGAAACCTCTTTCTGTGTGCGATTGACCGGTTGGAGGACTTTATATCCGAACTCCAAACTAGTGACACATTTGGAAGGGGTTTTTTGTGTAATATCGCTTGTTGTCAGTTTATGATGTTTCCATTAGGGTTAGGTGGATTTCAACGACGAACGGGGTCGCACGGCTAATCTGCACACAGGTAGGCTGGAAAACAGGAATTGGTTGACTCTTACACACTGAGAGAACTCGGTCCAGCCGGTTGCAGAGACCTAGACTCAGTTACTTGGGGTATTTTTACTTGATATTGAGACGTCTTAAACTGGAAAAGGTACCGTCATCTCTGATTTTCACTGAGCCCTCTAATCGTGGATCCAACCAAAAAGAGAGGCAACCAACCGTTCGGACAAAGTTTGCTCGCCTTACACAGATTATCTTATCTTAACTTGCACCTTGTTGGATGAATTAGTTGTTGCCGCATCACCCTTAGATTTCCAATGTTCAGTCGATGTACTAACAGTTTTGAGGAATGCCTAGACGTGTTCTTTCGTATGTACTGCGTTTGGGCGTGACTCGTGATGGGCATTCTGTAACGTGTTGGTCACGTTAATGGAATTCAGTCGTTTTACGAAAAGTTGGCTACGGAAACGGAAGAAAGGAGCTAATTGCCTTTACGTACACAGCGTAAGTTAGTATGTTCTGATTATGATGGATTCTGTCCTCTATGATAGTCGTGTGTCGGCGTGAAGCACTTTGGGAATGCTGCTGAAATCGCTGTACATCATAATTTGATGACCCTTGTGGACCGAATGAAATCCGATAGCACTGGAACTTGATTTCTTCGTACCACTACCGCATCACCTTGGAAGCTGTTCACAGATCCTGCTTGGTGGTCGTCAAGTAGTTCTCCGAACGTAGCATGCTTGGCAACAGCGAGTGGGACACTGGCCCGTTGTTTGCTCTACTACAGTTGCACTCACCGATGGATGTTGACAAACCCTTGACTTACTAACTATGAGTGCAATCTTCCACACTAGATGGCAGCGTTTGAGGCGGTAACCCAATTCGCCCCAATGTAGATGACGCTCCTCGGTCTGGTAGTTCAATTGGTAAGCGGTTGGGCCTGTGGGATGACGCTTGGGAGTTCAGACAATAACGTTACTGTCACTCACTGGGTAGACACGTCGACCAAATCTAAGCAACGCACTGCGTTTTCACTTTGTTAAATAACTGACACCCTTTTTATTATCAATAAGTACTTTGGCAGATGATTTAATACAGAAGAGACCCGATTTGGAAAAACCGGAGTTTCGTCTGCGTTTGAACCGACGACAGTGTGATGAGCTCTCTGTCAACTGAGTTACAAGTCACTCCAGGAGCTCGGAGCTTCCCCATTTGGGCTTCCTTATCCACTCGTTTCAATTTCCCATGGAATTCACCAAGTGTTGTAGAAGATCGACTGCCCCGGCAGCTTTCCTATAGCCGGTCACACTGGGACCCACCAACATCATTGTTGAATGTGTAGACAAAGCAAAAACAGTTTCCATCGGGTTGCAACTTTATTAGTTTCTGATTGGACAATCTCACTTGTCATGCAACGCTGATTCAGTCAGTTCAATTGTTTAACTTTGACGTACGATCGAATGAAATTGACACAGCAGTTGATCGTTTTTTAGCAAATTGAGGTTGCTTTTAACAACCATTTCCCATAGCAATTTTAAATAGGGGTCTATTCATAATGGAGGTTGCTTGACTTCTGTTATGCACGTAATTTTCCGTGCATCGAAATTGTTTCACTGTACGTTCTTCAATGGTGTTGCTGTCCTAGTTCAGTTCCATTACGCACGTCTTCTGCACCAGATGTACAAATCTACTAAAGTAACATAGATACTGGCCCCTCTTGAAGTGTTCCGTGGTTTTAGCATTACGAAAGCATGAAATAGTAAGATTTTCTTGGACGGTTTTTGTTATAAGCAGTGCATTTGCGATTCATATGTTCACGTTATGGAAATATCGTCAAACTAATTGGGCCGACGGCTGGATTCATTTACTCGGTCAATCGTTACCTAACCCTTGTGGTCGATTTCCTGTACGTGTAAATTCCGGATACAGTTTGTCCATGAACCTTTCTAGTATTGCTCTCCAGTCCGAAGGTAGGTTATTTCAAGCGTGATTCTAAAACTACTTCATCATTCGCAACCGCACCTACAATGGCTCTGAGGTCCTATTAATCACGTATGCTGGGGAAACTGATGGGTATACACTTTGATCTGGCAGGTAAATTCTACTCTCTGTAGCATGTCGATTAGTTCAGTTGACATTTCGAACTTATTTTAACGCGTGCCAAGAACAAAAAGGTTCGTAAATATCTTGATAAACCGCTTCTCATTTACGGTAGTTCAACCTTTTTCTAGAGGTTATCGGATGTGGTACTTTGGTTTCAGGAGCACACTTCTTGTACACAGCTATTCTTTAACTAGGATAAAAACAACTAGTGGTTTGCACTGTTTATACTTTCAGGAGGCAATTTTCCGATTATTTCGGTTGCTCTTGTCAAAGTTTGAAAAGTCTGATAGTGTCCCTGCTGCACGTGACCTGGGATGTGACATGGGAACAAACACCTTACGGTATATCGGTTGGAAACTGTAACTAACTTAGCTTGAAAACGTCTGTTGTTTGTTTTCGGGGTTGTTATTTCAGTTGCCGACGTTTGTTGATCGTTGGTAGTATAGCCATATAATAAACAATTGTCGGACGCGAACGAGTTACATTGATCAATGATAAAACGTGTTGTTGCATAATCGCGGCGAATATGGTACAATCTGCGATCACGGGATCTTGCATTGTCTGGTGCCTCTGTCACAACTCGTCACCTCTTTGCTCGCTCAAACGTGTACGAAATACTACCTAACCAAGTTTATTCGGAATTATTATTATTATTATTATTATTATTATTATTATTATTATTATTATTACCTCAAACTTCACACTTTCATGTTTTTTTAATGCAATTAGAGCCGGCGATTTTCTACTCCCCATATTTGCAGCAAGTTTACTTTCAATTTTGAAATAAAAGTCCGTTTCCTGTACCTCATGATATTTCGTGTAATCAGATGACTACGGTGTAATTCATTTGCATTTCTTTTTGAAGCGATGACCTTTTTGTGGAGGAATTATAACAACTTGAAGCATCTGGCGGTGTCTAGTTTGTTCTGTCTATGTTCCTATTTATCATCACTCTTTCTGATCAATTGTCTCAATTCCCTCAGTCTTTGGAAGTGTGCCGGCGTTAGCAGTCTGTGACACTTTTGTTTATAGCTCCGGTGTTGGCAAGCAATATCCACTAGTTCTGCTTTCAGCCAATGTCGATTTTTCTCAGGCCTTGGTGATTGCTGCCGAAGTTTATCATATGAATCTTCGAAATTACACCCAAGTTGTGTAATTTCCATTGGTAATATGACAAATTCCATTGCTAACTAATGCCGCTACACTTTCAAAGTCTTAGGTCATCGAGACAGAATGCGAGCTTGATGTTAAGTGCGGATATAGGCCCAGGAGTGGCGTTGGTGAATAAAACGGAATATATGCAGAAAACGTTTGGAATTCTTGGTGATACTCAAAATTTCTTGCCGGACGACACTCAACGTCCAGGAAGTAAACAAAGGAAGTCATCCACAGGTTAGAAGGATTTAGGATTGGTGGAGTAATCTGCACCGACTAATGCAAGCTGATGGAGCCAATGAACACACGTTGCATATGTGCAGATTATCCAAAACCCACAAGCCCAATGTCGATATGCAGTGTACCGCAGCATAATTGAGCCCGTTGGCTAGGTTTGAGTAAGTACAGTCTAAAGCAGTTTTCGTCTTGTGATCCATGCAGACAGTTTAGATGTTCACGACAAACTGATGTGTTCATTCGATGTGACGTCCCCGTTCGCTAATATTCCGCTGCATGGAACAGTTGATAGCATTTGCAATTTTATTCTAAGCTGCGGTGCTCCTCTCCTTATTCCAGTGTCCGGACTAAAATAATTATTACTCTAGTGCAAGCGTAGTGTAAGGCTCAACTTCCAGACGTTTACTTTCTAGCAAGTGGGCGGAGTTGCAATGAGCAGTCGGATGGGTACACTCCTGACTGATTTCTTCATGACTAAGATAGAATCTACATTATGTGAAAGCTTGTCAAAGTCAGTTCCGTACAAACGTTACGTAGGCGACCTTCTGGCCATTTTTGAGTATTAAGGTGATTTAAGCGCGTTATTCTCGGTGTCGAATCGAGCACTTCCAAATCTCAAGTTAACTACAGAGAACGAAGTAGTCAGCTGCCTCCTGCTCCTGGGCATTCTAGTTGTCCGAAGATCAGATGACACGGTTGAAATATCTCTGTCCTTGGACAAGACAGTATATACACTCCGAAAGCTTCTGTCTAGTGCAGTTTAAGAGCCTAGTTCGAGTGCTCTTTCAAAGAGCGCGGAGGCTATGCACGAAAGTATATCTACACGCTCGCAAATACTCTGCAGACCACCGGTACCAATTACAATTTATCGAGAAGTTTAGTGTTGTCATCATCGCAAGACTACAGGTGAAAGCGGTACCAAATACGAGGTTGTATTCAGAACTCGGTCAACAGTGGCAAAAATCATCTAACAGTTGCCGTATGCAGATCCTGTAACACTGTAAAACTGTATAATACAGCAAGCCACAGCCTTATCAGTCTTTTCGGCTACGGAAAAACGGCCTGTGTTTGTCACATTCTATTGTTTATACAAATGTTCAGGTAGCTGCAGTATGAGCTGCATAGGGAGGGCAAACCGACAGCTAGCTTTTCATATCAAGGAACATATTTCAAGGTGGCTGGAAAACTAGAAATGCCAGGCACTTGTTTAGAGACCGACGGACGGCACCTAGCGGCATCGATAATGAAACACCTAATCCGAATGGGATAGAGGATTTGTGACGTATTCTGTGTAATCCTTCTAAGTAAAAGGAAACGCACTCTCCAGTTTGCTGAGGATTTAACACACTGTTAATATCCGACGAAATGACATGTAACTGTTACTTTAGCGACTGTTAGTTTGTCTCTTCTCTCGAAGGAAGTGCCACGGATTCGCGGTCGGCCTCATATTTGTCAGTTGACATTCGTTTTATCCTCGAACTGACAACTTCAAAGTCACTATGGACGGACCTTAAAACATTCCACTATATTCCTTAAGGTTGCGTGCCACGGGTCGCCTGTTTCATTTGCCCAGCTTATTGCTTTACTTCAGAAGACCTTTTTTTTCTTGGGGTGCTCGTACTTAAAATTGAGCAACCCACACTGTTTTATGCACGTGGTAGGTTTAACAGTCATTATCGTTTTTTTCAACACTTATCTTTGCTCTTTCTGCTAATCGTTTGTTCATTATTGTTCGCAAAGTGCATTCCGTCACCTTTTCCACATGCTTCTTCTTCCTCTCATGTGTCAATAAGACCTTGAATATTTTGGTTGATTTTCTCATTCAATACCAGAATAACTGGACACCAGTTGCCACTTTGTCGATCTCAGAGTCGTTGTATGCTTAAGCAAAAGTGTATCCAAACCAACTGGATAAATTATAAGGCAAACTTTTTCATGGCCTGCTTTTTAATCTCGGTTTCATTTAATGGCAAATAGTTTCATGGAAATTTTACACATAGACATTTAAACCAAAACCTGATGTAAGTTATAAAGTTAAAGCCACCAATTTCTGAACATGTGTTGTTTATTTTGAGGCAGTTGACAGTATGATAACGGTTATTGACAAACTTCCCAGTTTTTTCTCGTAGTTTCTTTACTGTTGATTACCACTTGTTCGTTGCAATCTCCATATATTACATTGGACAGAAGTGGAGTATATGACTCATTCGTCCTTGACGGCGGTGAGCCACCTGAGTTGGGCCACCGTTCACATCAGCATTAACGTGGAATATCTTAGGAAAGGAAGAACAGTGTATCAAAAAACTTAGGTGAATAAAGTCAAGGCCAGATAGAACTAGAAACATTGTGAGTACTTGCACGCTCTTGACCGCAACATGTCAGAGTGAACAGTAGCCAACCGTAGGTCCGCTTCTATCCTTGTCCTAAACTGACCACTTTTCGGAATCGCACCATGAAAAAGAACGTATGGAAGTATACACCCCTCCTCCTACTGACAACCGAACGACTTTACGATGTCATAAATGACGCAGGTTAGAAAACGCAGCAACTGCGTTTGCCATTCTTTTTGATGTCTCATCAGCAGTGTTGCCTATGTATATGAAACTGTTCACGGCGTCAAGCGGGCTGTCTGCAATACATAACATGGGATGGGAGTGACCTAGTCCTGAAACACCACTCTTCACTTCGATGACCCAAGGCGCATTGCGTACAGATCGGCTTGGTCAATCCCCTTGTTCAATATGATCTACATATCTTCGGATGAAGAGCCAAGTGAGACAGTGTCATCCGCATGCTCCACGTCTGGTGAACATCATTATAAACAGTGGACACTCGAGACAGTTATGTATCAACTCCCACTCTGCTTGCTAGGTGGGCATATAACGATCTTAACATCTCGAATTTTTCCGAACTTTTTGAGAAATGGACAGTTTCCGAGAAATTTACGAGTGAACAAATCGAAAGCAGCCTTTGAATCCAAATAGACCAAGACCTTAGATTGGCCTGTGTGAATGCTAATGATCCAAAGCCCGTCACAAGGTAAAACTGTAGTCAGTGCACCTTCGGCCTGATCGGAATCCTGCTTGTCCTTCATGTTTCTGACTTTTCCTGCTCTGGACTAAGGGACGTTCAAAAAAGCCAATGAGCAACTTGAACACAGTAAATATTAAATTGTTTGTAGACCTCGGGCTCTATTTTCGAAAACGCGAATAACTGTCGGTAAGCACCCGTCACGAAATGTCTATTAATTTTCTCAAAGCGCCTGTGGGAGCTTCGTCAATTCCGATGTCAACCTATTTCATTCATCCTTGAGAAGAAAGAAAGATCTGGTGCAGGAGCCTTGTAACGTTTCCATGCATTAAACTTCAAAGCCAATCCTCTTTCCGACTGTCAACCGTCTGGATCGCACTAATTCACCGTTCGGGTCCTGTTATCTATAGGATCTTGTTTCGACCAATTGAACTGTTCCTCAAAATGTTCAGCTCGCTTGCCAAATCGGTGGGACCGATTGATGATAAAAGAGCCAACTTCTCAAGACAGTCCCACTTACACTGATCCGGCGACCAACACAACCATTAGTCAAGTAACACAGCACTTCACCATTCCCAGTTAAAAACAACTCGCTCCATCTTTGTTTGTACGCCCAAGTGATAATCACGGTTTTTGCGCAGGTTTTTAATTAGCTCGCGATTGAGTTCTCGAACACCGTCATCATATTGAGATTCAGATGAATTCGAATAAAACCTTCGGAAGGTTTGTCTACGTAACGAAAATCTAGTTCTGTCGCAGCTGCACATACTTCTTCACAGCAAGCACTCATGGCTTTTGCGATTCGTTGTCAGTTTTTACTAGGTTCTTTTATCTGACACAAACTTGGCAGTTTGTCCGCCAGCACCTCATAATAAGCATCCTCTGCACCCTCTTCGTTCAGTTGTTTTGCACTTTCGAGTGAACGACCTCTGAGCCAGCGATCGAACGCGCGATGGGCCCGCACATCAGTGTAATCCGAGTCCAGATGGTTTATCCAAAGTGCGACAGTCTTTAAGAGATTATCGCCAGCTGTAATTAACTGCTGTATGTTCTACTTGTGTCCATGGTTGAAGTGCGCATAGCAGTGCCTATGTTATTACAATGCTTCCTCTCGTGTTAAAGTACGGTGGTCCGAGTTTAGAGACCTTGAGGTGCGCGTAGTTGCATTAGTAGTTTACTGCTGTCAATGCTTCATGTCCAGACACTGTGAGTAATTTGGGCATTCAAGTCATTAACCGAGGTTAGGATGTCGAGGTTTCCGATCAAAGGATCACTTCGGGAAGCATGTGAGAAACTGTCCGTTCAGACTTTTCCCGGTGTACGGAATCTGCCAGCTTATGGGCAGCTTTTTACTAGGATCACTCGAGAAAACATTAGTCTGCTTTGAAACTCAGTGCAATTCTCTTTCCAACCTGACCATTAGATTCAATTTCCTTTCAACCAGAGGCGCTGATGACGAGGCGCTTACGTTAGCAATCAGCCATAGTTGAGCTCAAATAAATAACTGTGCCAGAATCCTAGATTCGCCTCTTCCAGACAGTACAAATCAAGCTCCAAACTTGCAGCCTATTTATTAGTAAGTGCGGATACTGAGAACGTCTATGTTTACCAGTTTGACGACTTGAAAAAACGGCTGTCAACCGAAGATACCGGAAAGAGAGGAGTTGGGGGCCTACTAATGCTAATGACAGAACGATATCCTCGTCGGGGTTCAGTAACTACCACTTCCCGGTCGCCTATAGCACGGAAGGCGTTGACTTGAGGGACGAAACCTTAAGCTTCTGGCTCGAAAATCTGGTCTGCGAGATGGCAGGGAACCATACGAGAGGCCATTGACTGGAGCGTGTGACTCGGTTTACAGTCAGAGGCTTGCCTAGCCCGCGAGCCTAGTGAATAAGATTTTAATAGCTCCAGCGCGTAATACACGTTTTTCAAGCTACATCAGGCGTTTGAATGATACTGAATGTTTTTCGACCATATTCAACAATAGGCGGGCAGTCACGGTCAACCGTTGGACGATTGATGTGATCTTTGTTTGGGGGTACCATTTCTATCCTCCTTCTCCCCTGTTCGGAAGATAGTAGTGCCGGAACTATAGAAATTGTTCTGCTGTATGCTCATAAGATTGGGCCTGACTACATAAGCACTTCTGCACAGTCATTAATGTGACATACGACTCTATGAATGTAACTGCTTCTCATCTTGCCGTTCTGTCTTGACCTGCCTTACGTCATTGTACCTGGAACGACCGAAGTCCCAATTATCATGGCCCGATGGATCTGTTCAACGCACAGGCTTGACCACGGCGTCAACACAACAGAATAAGTCGGGAAATAGAGCATGTACGAGAAGAAATCCTGGGCACAGGCCGTTGGTATTAGAACTTGATTTTTTTTTATAAAAAAAACAACGTTTAACTTTGGGTGATGTTTAAAAAACATTAAACATCACCGGAGTTCACATGTTGCACTAATTTGGACGCTGAGTGTAGTAATATCCTCGTAGATGGTCGTTTTATTGCAAATTCTTTAAGTTTTAACTCGAGCCTTCCTTCGAAAAGCTTTTCTTCTTGACGCGAACACCAGCCTTCCGTGATTTTTACTCTGTTTTATCCACTAACTCTCAAACACGCCTGTCTTTTTCTGTAGAAAAATCTCTCTGAATCTGCTACGCGCACAAAGTTTGCCACACACTGCGACCAAGGCAAACAGATTATGGAGCGATTCCGTTCCTTAATGGAGACCGTGTATGAAACAACCGTGGAAGAAAAGTGAGCAACTTGTAGGAAAAAATCTTGTGTCTGTATGTTACACCGGTTTTTTGGTGTTTCGTGATTTATCATTTCGTCTGATGCATGTGCAACACAATCTCTGCTAGGGGATCGTTGTTTACAAGGCGTAACCTGCAATGTGGGTGATCAGCCACCTCCAACATCAGTGAAGACACGACAATGTAGAACGGCGGTTTCGAACCTCTTATTCACACCGCTTTTTCTAAGCCATGAAATACAAAAGGTTTCCGTCTAGAAGAATAATTATTTCTTGATTTACTGTTTATTTAGCCGTAAGGATGTCCAGCCGTATTCTTTATATAGAATAAGGAAGTGAATTATTTATGTTTGTCGGTCGGTTAAATGGTACTTTTTTTGGAGGTGTTATAAGGACTTTTTCAAACTTAGAGGAAACCAGAAATGATTCTCCTCGACCGACCTTGCAGATAATGAAAGTTTTCTGGTTTTCGCTTGGTATGACGGTAATTGCAACTTAAATGGATAGTTTTTATTTGGCAGTCCACTTTCACTCGTTACAGAAGGTGAATACGTCGTTTAACTGGTCGATTTCTTCACTCTTGATATTCCGTAGTGTGAAATGGCTGCTGATCATCAGTATCATAGACAGCAGCGCATCAGTGGTTCCCACTGATGCCATACATCCATTAAGAAAAATACAAATCCTTCTCAGAAAAAAAGAAGTAACAGAGGAGGAAAGGAGGGGATTTAACTACTAAACGTAGCTACGACTATATTCAAATATTCAGAGTCTAGTTGCTTACACCAAGCAAACACAATCGGGCGTCATCAATAAGACACCTTTCTTGCGGTTTTCACTATACAACTAACGCTTCATACATAATGGAAGCTAGTACAGGCCTTTGTACAGGAAAAACGACTGTTTCTCAGCGTCCTTTCCTGCACAAATAAAATTGAGCAACGGTGTCATCAGTGACTTTTTTCATCAAGCATGGTCGCAAATTTCAGTAAATGGTTCACAACGTCAGAAGTCCGTTGGTTTTCTTGTGGAAAAGTTTTACGAAATGAAACCGAACCACTTGCTACGGAAAAGCCATACTTTGGCTAATCCTTTCAAGGACATTGTTAATACAGCGAATTCAACGCAAATAAGTATTTTCGGTCATTGTAAAGGATATTATTCCATCGTACTAATTCATACTTAAACTTATTGACGTAGGCGAAAATGTTCTTTCGCTCATAATGAAACTCAGTCTTTGGAGTTTAAGATGTTAACTGCCAAAGTGTTTACGCTAAGTGCAGTATTGAAGTCCCACTGGTCAAAGTGGAGTTTATTTTCTGAGGTTGTTGGAAACCCCCAACATTCAATTGATGTATGCGTTAGCTTGATGATCTCAAACGTGAGTTGGATTGAAAACCATTTGACATTATTGACGTTCATGAAGAATTGATCGATCGGCAGGGATTTTAAGGTAATTGATAAACAAAATTTGTTCTGCTTCTGCATTTGAACTTGTAAACAATTTTACAGTGTGAACATTTTCACCACGTACGAACGTACGTATATCTTCGAAATACTAGCATGTGTTCGTGTTGCACGGTGCCGATTTTGGTTTCTTATTCATTATTTACTTGTTGTCGCACATCCAATACGGAAGTACTTCAGTTTCCAGGTAAAAGTTTTCGAAACTGCTGAATCTTCAGCAAAGAAACACGGTAAGAACCACTGACGCAAGAGCTGGATTAACGTACTTTCGACATGAGGGTTTTGTACTGGTGCAGTTACACTCAGCCTTCGGCTTAGCAGGCCGTATCGAAGTCGTTGGCAAGCTTCACAGTGCTGACTCGATGTTTACATGTGGTCTTCTATTCACATTCCGTTCTTTATATGTTAATTTTGGAAATTTGTTCATAGAAGTGCGTTTTCCACATGGTTTGGTATCCGGTAATTTACTACGCCGTTTAGAATGGAAAACCGATTGATGGTTACCCGTAATGGAAAATTTGAGATGATAAGGTTCTTATCCTGCAGAATATTTGGTTACACTGGCGTAGTTCTGATTCGTCCATATAATTATGTGAACCCAGTTGTTTTCAAAATAATTCATGTTATCTACATGATGAACGCTCCAACAGGGATGCTGCTGTTCGTTGCCGTTGTCTGTCTCAAGCTCATTTGGAAGACGTTCGTACACGACTACATCGTACCAACCAGGCTTTGGAGGAGATGATTCACACATGTCTGGCTCGAGTGGAAGCGCAGGTTGCGAGTGCTTTGAACGCGGAAATTCGACGACTGGGTGAACTCGTGGGTAGCTACTCTCGTCCATTTCACCCGGACCCGGCTATGCTTTTGCTCTACAAACGAGAACTCAACACACATGTTGAACGCGAATTGGGCCGCAAGATTGCGGAAGCTTGTTCCAGTGATATTCTAAACGAGGTCTCGCGCTCTGAGCAGATTATGATGTGTAAGCATACCTTGGTTGTTGTCTTGCGCATACTTGAATGTCCATTTACCCATCCGTCAACCTTCTCTAACTTTCATGTTTGCCTGGCTTTTTGAGGATGTGACCTGAATCATTCGGACTGAACACTGTTCGATTGCCTTCACCTAAACAGCCGGGTTTCAAATTTTGAACGTCTGACCTAGCGGTTTATCATACACTTGAGCGTTAATGTTGATCAATCGCATAAAGTCCGTAATTGATCCTAGCAAGTGATTTTACTTCGTAAAATACCTGGATTTTTTCACCATTCTACCGTTCACCCCAGAATAAGTGCATCGGAGTCTCAAGTTAGACCAATACTAATTTTAATGTGGCGTACATGGTGTGCTCAGTACATGCCTTCTCTCCACGGTGCTGCAAGCATACAACTAGGTATGAACAAACAACAGCTTCAGACGGGCTAACTCTTACTCTCACTTGCAGCTCGGTTGTTTGTTTGCAAGGTGTAGGCACCTTGATGCTGAATGTTTGAATATGGACGTAGTCATTTTCAGTAGTTAGGTCCTTTCCCGTCCCCCTCTTTTTCCTTCTCTATTTCTATATAGGGTTTGCTTTTTCTCCATGGTTGTGTGGCAGTTAAGCATTGGTGTGAACCACTGATGTATTGCTGTCTATGGTGATGATGATGACGGGCTAACACTCATTCCTTGTTTGCGTCAATTGGTTTATTAGTCTAGTGCCTTGTTGAACATTAGCGCGACTCTCTCATAGGTCTACGATGAACTGCCTAACCGTTTCAGTACCGAGAGCGGCGTACTTCAAGTCTGTCCAATTTCATTGTTTTTGTTTACTTTTGTCATAGGCCAAATAGTGGAGGACTGCTTGCAGCACTCGTAAATCCTTAATTTGGACTTCCTACCTAATAGAGGTATGGTTGATCTTAAATATACTCACGACCAGCTGTTGCTGTTTGACACTTTTTCACCAATACTGACAATGTTGGACGCTATTCCACACTTCACAACCACAAAGTGTTTCTGGATAACAAAATTATGTAGGTTGTTCACCGGCTTGTTTACTTAGGAAGTTGCACCAACAGCGACGGAAGTATGGGGAATGAAATAGGGACGGGTATCTTCAATGCTAGGACAGTGCTCGTTAATGTTAGAAGTCTGGCAACAGGCATTTCTGTGAAGCTTAAGTGGAACGTGTGTAAGGCGACCGTGAGGGCTATATCACTATACGGCTACGAAAAGAAGCCATTCAGGGTGTTAACATGAACCGTTTAGAGATAGGTGACTTTCGATGCCTAAGTTCGATCGCCCGCATCGGGTGGCATCGGCGGACAAACAGCGAGGACATTGACAAGCCGTTTCGTTTGATCGGTCAAGTTAGCACGGACTCAGACAGTTAGGCCGTATACTAAGGATACCAGCTAGTCGTCTACAACATCGAGCAACTTTGCCTGTACTGCTGCCAACTGGACTAAGATGTGAAGTGGACAGGTGGTTACTTGGTGCCGAAATGATGTTGGGTTCGTCTCTCGTGCTGGGGACCTCGCGATTCACAGAGTCGGTGACTGGAAACCTTAGGTAAGATGGCGACTAACCGGGTTCAATGGTGTGAATTTTCCGTTATTTGTTTGGGCTGTCTGTGAAATAAACGTACATAATGACGCGGGCTAGTAGGAACTGCCCTACTTTTACTTATAGCTCAGTTAGTTCTTTGCATGGTGTTGGCACCTTGGTATTGAATGTTCGATTGTAGACAACGGTTTTATTTCATACTAAGGGACTGCTGTTTTCCTAACGGTTGTATGGCAGTTAAACTCCAGTGAGAACCAATGATGTGCTACCGTTTTTCGTTGGTTGTTTGATTGATTGGCTAATGAAGATGGTGTAGCCGTGTTTGTACTGGCTGATCAAAAGAACGCGTCAATTAACAGATCTGTTGGTTAACGAAGCTCGTGATCGGATCGATAAGCTAGGCGTAGCTATTAATTGTTCAGACCTTTTTGTGTGCACTTTTTTGCTTGTCTTCATCGGGGTGGATTAACGAACCCTTCAAATGGTGCATATTTTCTTGTGCGCTTCATGCATACCACATTGTAACAGGCTTTTATGTACGTCCAGATTGGGAGGTCGACAGGTTCTATTTGGGGGTATCAGTTACTTCATGTTGCTGTGTTTCTTCCTAATTCCTTGCAAGCGTTTTAAAGCAGTTCGAATCGGCTTTCTACATGATGCTTTTTCATCCGTATGATCACGATCTTTCCTGATGTGTATCTTGTTCATTTGCCTGGTACCCATGGAAACCGCGTTACGTTCCAACTGCAACCTGTGAAATTCCCGTTCTTTAACGCGTTGCTCTTTGGTTGATTATTCTGACGGTCTTTTCTCTAATCTTTCCATTGTTTAAAGAGTCTGTTATTAGTGTTGTGTTTCACCCTTGACATACCGTAGACATTGATTACCGATGACAGCTGGCGCCATTTGCTATTATATAGCTGTCATTAGTGGCGATCATTCTGCTGTTTCTATTTACCCTTGTCAAGGGTGTTAATCCCTACCTATTATTCATTGTCGGGACTCATTCGGGTTTCCCCTTAATGAGGTTTTGGAACTGTTTGCTAGCTGATTATAGTTTGACTTAGTGGACTATCGCTTACTATTGCATACCATTTGACATTGCATGCCACCAGAAATGTCTCACCCCTTGACTACCGGAATTTTTAAAAGGATGTGCGGGGGATGCTGAATCAAAGCACGGATTGCGAAGTTTTAAAGTCTGATTGAATTTAGTGCGTTGGTATTGGTTGGTTAACTTTAGAGTATCCAGTCTGTATGACAACTCTCTAGGCTACATGACACAATATGAACCAAAGGAACCTGATAAAGCTATTACAGGTAACATCGGTTTGTGCTACTTATCACTGTGTGATAACCTAAAACCACTTTCCTGTCATGATCACCAGCTTCGAAAACTGACCTGCCTATCAAGTAGGATGGGAATAAGTCACCTGTTTACCCGGATTCCTGTCCGACCGTTCTACGTCTTACTGCAAACAATCCCATACACAACTTCGTTGATGACGTGGCTGCATGTACAGACCTTCTTAGGTTCACAGGTTGTTACACGAAGGAGAAAGATCTTTGCTTGTGCGTTCCTGTCTGTGTGCTGGTCGATGAAAAATTGTTTCAGACGCTTTATAGATGTGAAGAAAAAGTGAATGGAACTAGATGGAAGATAAGTTTATTGAAGCTGCTGGCTGCGTTCACTTCACAGACGAACACTGAAGAAACATCCAGTCAGCCATACGCAGTTGATGACCTGCGAGACTGAGCCGGTATAGTGGTAAGAAAAATTTTAGTACCGGTTGTCTTACGTGTGCGCCGATCGAGTGATATATAAAACCCTCAACCGATTCATCCGTGACTACAGGGTTGGGCAGTACGTTTCGGTATGAGCAGACCCTAACTGTGAAATAGTTCTATCTACAAAGCAACCCGCCTGCTTCACATTTCACTTTGAGTGAGTGACTTCCCAAACGTTCATCTCTTATTTAGTGAGAGGAGATTTGCCGGTGGATGATCCTCGGTTTGGTGTAGTTTGAATTAAGTCTCTCCTGAGATGTCTTTAATTCATTGTGAGTTGACCTATTCCTGCCAATCTCCGGGCAGAGGGTTCTCCTGACCCCCATGATTCTTCTGGGGGTTCATCTCTGAACACTTTCAATGAGTGCTAAATTCTCCTCCAAATGAGTACGACAGGCCTGTATGTTATTTCCCAAGTGTGGACAGATTATGGAGGCGAACATAGTGGGAAACATTCCATGGTGGGAGGTCCCACAAACTCCTCCAAGAGGGTTCATGGATATTTGTGTTTTTTTACCCATAGCAACATGGTTTGTGGACGAACTCCCACTGTCTACCACTATAGTCTCTAGATCTCTTTCGCTTGCTGGCACGAGCAGCTTCGTGTCACCAATGCTGAGAACAATTTTGATGGCGAACGTGCTTGGCTTTACATTTGTTAACATTGAATAGTGAGTCATTTTCCATTTGTTATATTCTATCTAGGCAGTTCAAACCTTCTTGTAAGGTCACCACATCTGAGTACTCTAAAACTCGCGAGAGCTTTGTTTCATCGGTGTAGAACATAATCAGCGATATGACTACTAGATAGTTCAAGAACAAAGAGAATGCATAATAGGGGTCTGATGATTGATCCTTGCGGAGCACCGCTGTTGGCTGGCAGCCACTCTTACAGCTGTCCATTCACTTTGACGCTGAACCTTCGTTCAGTCAGCTAATCCTCTAGCTAGATCAGTAAATGCTCATCAAGGCCATAACTGTTCAGTATTCGCAACATGAGGGGATGATCAGTGGTCAGGTTTTCTGTACATCTTCTTTCGTTTTTGTTCAGTTCAACAATATTTCTCGTCGCAGCGAAGGATGGTGACGTGTGTACCGTTTTATCGACGTCGAGTGTCAGATGCTGTTCTCATACTAGTATTCTTTTCCTAATCAGTTACACCGTAGTTCAGCTTTTATGCTAGATAGGCCCATCTTCATTGCGAGTCTTGTTCCCTGGAAAATTTCAAAGAAGCCTCCACGGGATACACCAACTCGATTTACAGCGCCGCATGACGCATTCGGTCACATGAGTTAGTTTTGCACGTTACTGCTTAATCTTAACTAGAAATACTCGGGTTGGATCGGGTTGAAATCCGCGACTTTCGTTTGGCCTTAATAACAGTCGTACGTTATTATTATTTTTATTGACAATACTATTAATGCACACTGGAAGGCGTCAAATAAGACGCACGGCGATAGCAACTGAGGGCTAGAAGTCTTATGTACATGATCAGTAGTACGTGCTGTTTTAGGCTTTTTCGTTGATACTTTTCTTTTCCTACGGAAAGAAGCCAGACACGACAGTCAACGCTGACTACGGCTCGCGACTATCATTAAGTGTCTGTAGTCAGCAACAGTGCATTTTTTGGACCCAGTCGCCTTGATCCAAAGAAGATATCCATTTCTCCATACTCCTCCGATAGATCATTGGCTGCCTGCCTTTCCGTTTTTGGAGCCACACTAAAGGGAACAAACAAGGCGTAATGCAGTGGACGTTGGCTATGCATACAAAAAATGTGTCCGAACTACATTGACCAATGAAGTGAAGCAACTTCACGTTAACAGGCTCTGTCTTTTCGTAAATGTATGTTGCACAGCACAGCTTGGATCTGCCGTACAATGAGGGAATGTTGATGTGTAAACACAAAATGTCGTTTAATGGATCCAGCCATGCCGAGCTCGAATTGACGGTTGTCACATCAGTGCATACCTTCGTTCAAAAAGACACCTCAAAAGAATGCCTTTCTTACCCGGTTCGCGTTCGCTGTTCATCACATAAATGACTTTCTGTTAATCACAAGGTCGCATAGGTTACTTGTCCTCCTTAAATGACTGGCTGTGTTTATTTGTGCGGGCTGATTAACGGAATACTTCCAGCCTCTGTCACTGCCTTGTCATTCATTTATAGGCGCATGCATTCGGGTATTGGCGCATATGCAAAAAAATGCAGTGTAATCTCCTGCTTGCTGAAGTGACATTTCGTAAAAATTCCTTACCACGCGAATTGAGAGGTTCACAGTCACGTGATGTGTCTGCACCACTACCTCATACTTTCATGACAATTGTTTGAAGTTTGCATGGTATGATTTTGAGTTTCAAAAACCACATATTTTGTATTTGTACAGGTCCTTTATTTTTTGACTCCATTAGACTGCTTAATTTCCTAAGTGACCCGATGTGGTCGTTTACCGTTAATTTCGGATGTTTTAGACTTCGTGTCCTTCATATTCCTTAATAAGATCACATTTTTTAAAAAGAATTTTGTTCTGCTGGAATGATGCTAGTGCTTCTGGCCCCCTCGGCTCACAATACTCCCTTGTGATATCATGCTGCTCAGCCGTGAGCGTTCGCTACTGAGCAGCCTTCTGAATGACGATTGTGTCGTGAATATCAGAGACTGTATAGTGCACATCGGAAACATTCCATCCAGTTGTCGACGACGTACGTCCGCTATTAATTGAACATTTTTATTTAATGTCGCTAGTGAAGCTACGAATAGACGGACAATGATAGTCACTTTCTGTAAGTTTGAAGTAAAAGTAAATTACCCAGCTGGAATTCGCTGAATTTCTTGTACATTCTCGTTCACGTTACATTACTTGTACGACAGTTCTTGAATGGATGGGGCAGGTTTGAGATTGAATCAGTACCTTAAACACCAGAACACCACTCACGTTTGGTTAACTCATTTATGACCTGTTCCCAACCTCGGCCATCTTTTGTGTATAAGCTCAGTCTGTGTGTTTGCGAACAACGTTCGTTATATTTTGTTTTCAGATAAATATTCTTGGGTGAAAGATGGGTAGGACGGTTTTCAGGGGTCAGTCTGCACAGGTCAGATACGCACAAAAACGTTTTACGTCGCTCAGTTGACACAGCTTAGACATAAATGGCACACGGCTATCACTCTTAACTTCGTTGAATACTTATCGGTATTTTGCTGGTCCATTTTCACACCAGCCCAGACTATTCCCATGATATCGCTATATTTCGAGCAGTATATACTAGTGGCCAACAAATCACTAACGCATTTAATGTGAATTTTCATTGGAACACCAGTACTTAACCTTCTTTCGCAGTATTTTCACTTGATCTACCTTTGATCAAGGCTTCTGCGTCGACAGTTGCGTGTTGCCTAACAGCTACGTGAAACATTTTTGCATCTGCCACTAGATGACGCGGGGCAGTGAAAGCTGTAAGGAAGCTGTCTCTCTGATGACGCCTTACTCTCACTTGCAGCTCGGTTGTTTGTTTGCAAGGTGTAGGCACCTTGATGCTGAATGTTTGAATATGGACGTAGTCATTTTCAGTAGTTAGGTCCCTTCCCGTCCCCTTCTTTTTCCTTCTCTCTTTCTGTATAGGGTTTGCTGTTTCTTCATGGTTGTGTGGCAGTTAAGCATTAGTGTTAACCACTGATGTATTGCTGTCTATGATGATGATGATGATGATCTGCCACTAGGCCTTCACAAGCATCGATGCAATGGCTCTGCAAACAGTCTGTTGCTCTCACGTCATCACTTAATAACATGAGGGTTTATTTTTGTCGTGCTCTATACTGCAGTAGCTCACAGATCGTTGTTCTTGTGTGTGCACTGTACGACCTTCGTCTGGAATTGAGCCAGTAGTTTCGGTGGTGAGGCTTCACAACAGACGGGCACTTTTGCGATCGATCTGAATTGAGGGCGTTGCTTCATCCAATCTCGTATCGTGCAGTAATCAACTTTCAGTACTTTTCGAGTAGTGACACAAGTAATTCCCTATCGTTTAAATATATCCGAACCTACGGTAAGGATATGGATAACTTGCTGTCTTGCAACCTGAGACATGAGACTGAAAGTAGGAAACGAACATAAAGAAGATGTCGCGAAGGAAGATGATCGATGCATACTATGGTCAAGGTTGTTTACAGCAGCTGCAACGTTGTGTGGAGTTAGTGCTTTCCAGGGCTTATTTGAACTGTGGTTGGTTGTTATGGGACCGGGGCACATGCCTATTTCGTGTGTCACTGCTAACAGAACAGTCCAGGCAACAGGGATCATCCTAACATATGCGACTCCACACAGTTGTCCACAGTAGGCTGAACTTATGCATCACGGTTCGAACTTCGTGTACAAGATGGTGGCGAAGTGGCGGTGGTCACTTTTTGCTCAAAGAAACCATAAATCCAACCATATGCAGGAAACGAAGTGATACTGCCCAGAAATATGATGGATAGTGACATCCATAAATGCTTTTGTAGATCATTTATTCTACACGGGTATCAACCCTGTCGACTGGATTTTACAACAAGGTTTCCGGCGAACTTTTAAATGCAACAGTGATTATTCGTCTAACTCTTCTTATCATGCTTTCTCTCACTCTCATGGGGAATTTGTTGAGGATTACGGCTACAAGGCCTGTTATGAGGCTATTTCTTTGTTATTATCCTTTTACCTTGCAATCATATTGATCGCGAAAGTTTTCGACTTGCTGTGACGTGCATGCCGATCAAAGAAGGAAGCGGATTTGATGTTCCACTGACCGTTGTTTAATCAACCTTATACATCATGGCCTGAGTTTTCGTCTCGCTTGGATCAGTAGTTCGTCCCAGTGTAGTGCATGAAATCCCACTTCAACATCCACCACAATATCGCCCTACAGTTCGGTATGATCACTTAAACTCTTGTTCATTAGGCTAGTTTCTCTCTGTATGCAATCACCGTTGCTTTGCGCAACAAGAAGGCTTAGTTCCTTATCAGGGCTCGAGGAAAACATCGGGGAATTAGTCTGATCCCAGTCATTTCTAGAGTTCTGGCATCTATCGTACGTCGTCGACTCATTGAAGTTCGGGAGGCAAATATTAGGTGGGAACAGGCAGGGATTCGCCCTGGACTGGGAGGTATAGATCGCATTTTTACCTTTCGGCAAATTCTGAAGTAGCGTCCTGTGTATCGTCGGCTAACAATGACTGTATTTGCCGACCATAAAGGTGCATTCGATTCGGTGGATCATTCTACACTTTCAATGTCGCTTAAACGCACGGGTGTACCGACCAAGTATGTGAACATGCTGTCGGCACTTTATTCCCATACTCCAACTCAGATTAGGGTTTACGGTGAACTGTCTGGCAGTTTAAGCACCATGAGCGGCGTACGTCAAGGCTGTCCGCTCTCACCGTTTTTGTTTGATTTTGTCACAGACGAAATAATGGAGGATTGCCTACGACATTCACAAGATGCCGGCGTGAACCTCCCATCTGGCGAGTGACTGACTGATTTTGATTATGCTGAGGGCAAGGTGTTGCTGTTTGAGAGGCTTCAAGCAACACATGCAAGAACGTTAAACGTTATTTCGCATTCTGCTTAGTACTTCGGAATGCGCTTTGCAGGATCAAAATGCAAAATGCTGTTGCAAAATTGCTGTGGTTACGTAGACTTAACGTTGGATAGTGAGACCGTGGACATTGTTGTCCGGTTTTTATACCTGAGAAGCTGCATCGACAACGGCGGCTGAGCGGCGGTGGAGGGATAGGTAATGGAGTGGAAATGCTTATCTCCACGACTAGGGTGATGTTCCCTAATCTGATGCACCTATGGCAACAGAGAGGTATCATCTGAAGCTCAAGATTTGCGTCTGTCAGGCGACATTGAGGGCCGTATTACTTTACGACAGCGAAACTTGGTCGATCAGAGTAGAAGACGTGAGCCGTCTTCAGGTAGTTGACCACCGATGTTTGCGTTCATTCACTCGTATCGGGTGGCACCAACGATTAAGCAACGAGGAGGTTAGGAAGTGGGTATTTGATGGCGAGTGTCAAATGAATTCATCTGTTCACTCCATATATTTGCATACGCTTAGACGACTGGGTCACATACTGAGTCGTCTGCCACACCGAACACTGCCTCCCGACTGGCGTAATGTGCGGGATGGACAGATAATGACTCAGAGTAGAGAAATGAAATCATTCACGAAGGGGTCGGCCACTGTAGATCAGGTTTGTCTCTCGGGCTGGCGACTCACAGACTCAGTGGCCTGAGATGTTAGGTGAGATGGCGGTTAATCGAACCCAGTGGCGTGAATGTTGTCGTTGTTTGTCCGACTTGTCTGTGAAATGAGTGTATTTAATGACGCCCGAGAGTAAGGACCGTGATCAAGCTGTTTTGTTGATGACACCTCACTTTCACTTGTAGCTCGGTTGTTTGTTTGCAAGGTGTAGTTACCTCGATGATGAATGTTTAACTATTTTTAGTTAGGTCCCTTCTTTCTTTCTGTCCCCTCTTCTTATGCAGAGTTTACTTTGTCTCTCTTTTTTCCTGTTCTTCATGGTTGTGTGGCATTCAAGCGTCACTGTGAACCGTTAATGTGTTGTCCATAATGATGATGATGATGATGTGAGCATTGTATCTGATGTAACAAAATAGGCCTCGTCTGGTCGATCCAAGTAAGCTGATTCCACTAAGTCTTATGTCACACTCACATCATTGTCTCATGTGCTGAAGAAGGTGAGGTGCTTTTTGGGCTTTTAAATCGCATGCCCATGTTGTTCTCAACCATTATTTCAGTGCAATTGATGAAGCTGAAAAGGCGCATAATTTGTGGAATACTCGTCCGAATACACAGGGAATCACTCCCGTAGTCCTATAGTCAACTTCATCTTCTGGATGCCTTTTTCGGTTGACCACTTAAAACCCTTCAGTGCACATTGTTACGTCCCTTCTGTCTACCTTTCATTTCCTTTGAATGTACCATCTACATTGCGTCGACTTCCCCATTTCGGTCTTCGGTTGCTCGTCGAAATTCGGATTAAAAACGTCTCATCACTAAACGAGATGACATCATCGGTGCGTAAGAGTCTGAGCTTATAATATTGAGCGTTGTAGTTGGTGGTCATTGAATGACCGTTTTTACATACAGTGTTAGACTCCAGATGTAATCGGCCACCTCTCGTCAGCGTTCATCTGCAATTTGATTGGCTGACTTTGATCTTTGCTCCGTTGGCCTTAAAGCTGATTGGTTGTTTATCGTTTCTTTTTTTTCAAATTTAGACCAAACTGGCCATATCTTCTTGATAAACAGATTGGGAATAACACAACGTTACGAGCAAGTTGTAATACTCTACGTTTCAACCACCTCGGGTGGCCTTCCTCAGGAGTGTTGTAATCGAAATCACATTGATAGAGGAACAGAGGTCACATGGGATTTGCCGTGGTTAGGTCACTTTGTGCTGCATCAGACCGGATTGGTCTCATCCTTTGCCCACTACGTGAGGGTGAGACAGATGGAGATAAGACGCGTCCGTGTCTGGTGCTGTTTATCCATCCACGCCACACTGCAGACAGGGGTTTGCTATCATTGCGATTAACACAAGCGTGCTGTGTAAATGGTGAGAGCTTTAGCACAGCACCGCTCCGCATAGGAAGTTAGACCCTTGTGAATCACTTGAGCTTGATCAAAACCTACGTTGTGTTTCTCTGACAGTGCATGTAGTGCGATGGCCGAATCTTTCTCTAGCTTCTGAAGTTCATAGGATCCTTAGGACGCGTTACCAGTCGTTCTAAGGTATTGTCTAACCGAAATACAGTCCGGATAGCGTACTCAGAGAGAATGGAGCGGATTTTTTCAGATGTTTGTTCACGATACGGTATTTGCACAGTAGACGTGAAAGTTCTGGTCGTTTTGTTCTCCTTCTTAGTGGACATGCGCTTAATTGTGTTCTCAATAAATGCGTTCGGATAGTGATTAACGACTAGCATTCTTTTGATATGAGAAATCTCTGTTGTTCTGGAGAGCTCAGTGGTACAGATCTTATTATCTCTGTTGACGAGTGATTTGATGACAGCTCTCTTCATACCGATTGGATGGGACGAGTTGAAGTTGAGATAACGGCCAGAATGGGTTGGTTTGCGATACACTGAAACTTGAAGTCTCTGTTGCTCGTCAACTTTGATTAGGCAGTCTAGGAAATTCAGTGAGCGCTCATGGGTTTCAGTTTTCTCAGATTTCTCATATCAAAAGAATGCTAGTCGTTAATCACTATCCGAACGCATTTATTGAGAACACAATTAAGCGCATGTCCACTAAGAAGGAGAACAAAACGACCAGAACTTTCACGTCTACTGTGCAAATACCGTATCGTGAACAAACATCTGAAAAAATCCGCTCCATTCTCTCTGAGTACGCTATCCGGACTGTATTTCGGTTAGACAATACCTTAGAACGACTGGTAACGCGTCCTAAGGATCCTATGAACTTCAGAAGCTAGAGAAAGATTCGGCCATCGCACTACATGCACTGTCAGAGAAACACAACGTAGGTTTTGATCAAGCTCAAGTGATTCACAAGGGTCTAACTTCCTATGCGGAGCGGTGCTGTGCTAAAGCTCTCACCATTTACACAGCACGCTTGTGTTAATCGCAATGATAGCAAACCCCTGTCTGCAGTGTGGCGTGGATGGATAAACAGCACCAGACACGGACGCGTCTTATCTCCATCTGTCTCACCCTCACGTAGTGGGCAAAGGATGAGACCAATCCGGTCTGATGCAGCACAAAGTGACCTAACCACGGCAAATCCCATGTGACCTCTGTTCCTCTATCAATGTGATTTCGATTACAACACTCCTGAGGAAGGCCACCCGAGGTGGTTGAAACGTAGAGTATTACAACTTGCTCGTAACGTTGTGTTATTCCCAATCTGTTTGTCAATAACATGTTAAACACGACACCCAAACTGTTCAACTTCATTCGTACTAAATTTGGTGCGGATATGGCCATGTCTTCCTTTGAACTCCCATGTATTTGCTTGCCTACTCTTGATATTTGGACACATTCGTTCATTTGCAGGTTGATACTTGTCCATGGTTTCATTTACGTCTCTTCTCGTCTCCCCGTCACATCGACTCGTAGGTTTGGTCTGATCCATTGTGTTTGTTCATCGAATTGCTTTGGAAATTTCAGGCTTTCAAACATTCTCTGACGTGTTTGGTTTTCAGTGTAGCAAGGACTTCTGCGGCATCCGTGTTACATCTTCCTAAAACCGAATTAACTTGGTCATGACCTATGGTTGTTGTTAAAGCATAGGTAGGAACAATTGAGTTGTTTACTTGTCTGTCTCAAAGTCGATTACTTTAAGGGTACAGGAAGTGATTGCTACTCCACTGCTGTCACAAGTGTGCATGTGCTTGAGGACGCTAATACTGGTTCATGTGTGGTCAGTGTGCACTGATGTTATCGCAGCAGATAGTGCCGTGCGATTGTCCAACCACAAGTTTCCTTCTCGACCTAGCATTTCTTCGGTTGCATGTTATATTGTGTAATACCTTGTTATATTTCATATTTTATTGTTCCTTTGGAATTTTGAGACTTTCGTGGGCATGATCCTTTTTAGCCCCACATATATATGAGTATGCGGTTTATCGACCAAGCCTAGCCCGATTGTATGCGCTGTTCAAATTGAACTTGTCATATCTTGATACTAACGGAATCCGTTGCAAACCACATTGGAGTTCGAATCGAGACCACCTGGACTCCTTTCTATCAGTGTGTTGCTGTGTTTTCGCTGACACTGACCTCATTATCCCTTGTTTAGTTCTGACTCTGTTACATAAAGGGCAACACAGTTTGTTTGTTTAGGCTGTGATTTAATAAGCGCCTAGACGACAGCTTCGAGTACGAGTAGTATTGTACCGATTTTACACTAACCTCAATGTGGTGACAGCCAAATGATATGGTTTTTTCTTTGTGGAGGCTCTGCTCATCTCGTCTGAACTAAGTGTTGGAGGTGGACCAGCTGATACAGTTTGGTTTCAAGAGAAGTTAGGAAGTTAAATTTGTACATGTCCGTTATTGTTTAGAATTCTGTTTCCATTTGCGTTTTCGGATCCTTCTAGGTCCTGCCCACTTCCTTCTTGGCGGTTGTGTTTTTTGTATCTTTCTCTTCAGTGTTCAGTCCAATTCTGTGTTGTTTTGTCATTTTAACGCATTGTTCGACAATGATTATTTTCGAATTTTGCGATCTGATCACTTTCGGCAGCCAAACTCGCCGCGATTGTCAGCGATGAAGCTCACAAAAACCGTATCCTGCAGTTGGTCGACCCGACGGCATTCCAACCTGAATTTCACGTGGACTGTCGCAATCTGTGCGCAGATTTTCGTGAGGACATTCAATTCCGCTTCAGCCTGGGGCTGGGCACTCTGTTCCAGCGTTTATCCCATCCCCGACGAAATGTGGGCCAGGTTAGTCATGAGTACACACTCGATGCTAATTTCCAGTCGTACACGTTGCGTACACCGTTGCGCTCCTAAAGCCTTATTCAGCTGTCGCCTGTAAAGTACACCATAGTAGTCCGGAAGTGATGCGTAACCGAGGTATGAAACAACTGACTTCAGGGCTCGTTTCTGTCGACTCAATTCAGTCCTCCCAACTGAGATCGCAATCAGCAGCACCATCGGCTTTTGTGGAGTCCATACGAACTTCTTACTAACAAAATTAGCCTTCGGCTTTTACGAATCATGCGTGGACGTTGCACGTAAAGCGTGTTACCTTCGTTTAAACCTGCTGCACTTCGAGAGTTCACTAATTTCCTGTCTCTGTTAGCTTCCGATCATTCGCTGTTTACGTGTCCTTTGACGAATGCCACTCAGTCATACAATTTCCAGTTCTTGGCCGGCAGTGAGTGTGACCTTTATTAGTTCACCCAACCCAACACGATTTCGTCGCGTTCTGCATGTTGGTCAAGAGGGGGCCATATGTTGGGCGGCGGATACAGTGGGGCGAATACAAACGTGCGGTTATATACTTCCCTTGTTCGGTCCGCGCCGTCTGAGTAGCGCTAACTATCCGTGCCCACTATTTAAACAAAGATTTTGATTAAGATTAACTGCATATAAAGTAGATGAGAATTGAGGTTTCCAGCACGGGACTAAGTAATACGGCTTGTCACAATGGAATAGGTCATTGAGACAAATGGCTACTGGCTTGCTACGTTGAGTTTTGATGCCCAGAGAAAAACATAATCAAGTCGTTTGTTTGCCCTTCGTCCATAAGTTCTGGTTTTTCTCCAACGTGGATTTCATACTACACCCGTTTTAGGGACTTTGTTACCTGTTCGAAGTTACCCACCATTATCTACATTGACCTGCCTGGTTAATTGTGCAATACCACTGTAAGAAAACTCGGCATGGGGCGTTAATCCATCAGTATCATGGTATCCACATTTTCCCAATCGTTACGATCTGTCTGGTCGCTTAGTTACACCCAGCTCGTTAGTCGTCGTAATAGGTAGAGTCGAAACGGTGCCCAAGACACTTGGAAGATCCAAGAAGTCTTTCTTCATCATGTCCACGGAGGCATGGGTGGCAAAGATTCCAGAGGGAACCATTAATTGCACCAGGACTAGTCCCAGACGGTTTGCCTTGTATGATCCTCGCAGTAGTGCAACATCTGTTAGCCATCGTCTGCTACCTTCTCTTCGACGTAACACTCAAATTAGTGGACGAACTTCCAGTATTTTGCGGAGTCGCCATCAAAGAAGCACAGCTCAACCTTAGTCTCGACCTTTCTGAAGTTGAGCTGTGCTTCTTTGATGGCGAATCCGCAAAATACTGGAAGTTCGTTCATTAATTTGGGAGATTACCCGAGAACCACGAACTGATGACCAAACCCTCGTGACTTCATTGGTCGAAGTGGAGCGTATCTTGACCAACCGACCGTTGGTTCCTGTTGCGGTAGGCAGTCCTGATCACGTCGGTCTAACTCTGAATGACCTAATTCTAAAGAACGATACAGGGTTGGCCCCAAGAGCAGAACTGGTAGGCAGGTACGTTAGGTGTTAGAGACAATCGGACCACATAACTACCTTTTAGAAAATGTGGTCCCTAGAGTATATGTTGCAAGCCCGTCGAACGTGATTAGTGGGGCCAGGGAATTTTCAGATGGGTGACGTTGTCCCCATTTGCGATGCAAATAACCATTCTTGGCCCGGCCTATTTGCGTGACGTTTCACCTTTGATCCTGCTACATCCGCTCGAAACCTGTTGATTTTATTGAACGAGATTATCGTCATGACTGGTTTAAGTTTGGCTATTAGGAATTCTGTAGAAATATTTGGATCCTATCTTGCTTCCAAGTTGGGGATCCGTTTTCGGACTACGAGTAACTCAACGATCACACGTGGACCGTTACACTAATGACTTACTGTTCTATTCGAGATTGTTGAACTAACGGTAAACAAGGAACCAGCTGGATCCCAAGGTTTGATTTGACGCAGTAGAAACAGGAGCCGTGGATACAGTTTAATCCGATCTGTGAACACATATATATATCAATGAGTAAAGCAGTCGGTTGGACGGCATGAGACAGGGTTGCGTCAGTCACATCACGGACGGCTCTCCTGATGAAAAATTACCGATCCAGTGACTTCAGGGTAATCGGTCATGATTGACTGTAGCCGCGCCTTTCCTATTGGTGGACTCCGAACTATAGTAATTCGCGGTCTGGTGTCGGCCATCCTGAAAGCTCGGATTATCACAATTATCCGGATGCCGGTGAAAATTAAACAGCAACCCTTTGTGGTTTTCACCGTCTCATTTTATTGCCAACCCCCGCTTAATATATAACCCACTTTGTCCATACTTCACACGATTAGCCGTCATCTGTTCTAACATCCGCGGGCAAAGTTTACCTGGATCATGATGACGAGCATGGCCTGCCGATCATTAATTACGGGTAAATACTGTCACCTCTATTTTTCAAGTCATCTTTTGACTACCTTGTATCTTGCAGCGATTAGTTAGATGCTCGTTAAAAATGCATGGCATGTTAAACTATTGTTTAACTTTTTGATGTTTTTGGGGTCTGGGTGGGCCAGCTAATTTGGTCCTCACAAGCCAGTGTCTGTTACCTAACCTCCGGCTGCTTACTGTCAAAACGATGCGTACATCGCTGGTGGAGTACATATTAATCTAGTCACCTAAAATTTTGGCGGTCACGTTTTTATGATGTTAGACAAAGTCGCTCGTACTGCAGTCCCCTAAATAAAACTGTTAAGCCGAACTGATAAATCTTTTCGTCGCCAAAGATGCCTTGACCATTCTAACTCCACGTTTTACTCTTAAAATATCGGCACCGTCACAGTTTCAGAGTTATACAGGTGCCTTTGTGAGGAACTTTTTGTCTGCAGAATTTACTGTTCATTACTGATGAGTAGTCGGGGATTCGGTTTATTTCCAAGTTGACCATCACTCACATTTGATCGCAGCCTTCGCGTTCAGATAGACTTTCCAGCCAGCCCCTTTGGAAAAGAAGCACTAGACTCGAGTTTCGCTCTCATTAGAGCTCATCAGTAGTGCATATCCTTGCCACGGCCGGGCCTTGAACTCCGGCCATTCCAATTATGAGGCAACCGTGTTAACCACTGCGCCATTGACCTCACATTAGGCACGACCGAATGATCAACTCTGAACGCTCAACCACTCTCGCTTGTGAGCAGTGATCAGGTTGCCCGATCGTCTCGGGAGGGGACACAGTAATTGTCCTATTAACTCCAATCGATAACCCCGCGTGGCAAGGATATGCACCATTGACGAGCTCTAATGAGAGCAAAACTCGAGTCTAGTGCTTCTTTTCCAAAGGGGCTGGCTGGAAAGTCTGTCTGAATGCGAAGGCTGCGATCAATTGTGAGTGATGGTCGACTTGAGACTAAACCAAATCCCCGACTACTCATCAGTAATCTAAAATTATCGCCTTGCAGGTTTAATGAGATCAATGATCTCGACCTGTCTTGGAAGTCCTGATCGCGGGGTTATCGATTGGAGTTAACAGGACAGTTACTGTGTGTCCTCTCGAGACGATCGGGCATTCTGATTATTGCCCACAAGCGAGAGTGGTTGAGCGTTCAGATTTGATAATTCGGTCATGCCTAATGTGAGGTCATTGACGCAGTGGTCAACACGATTACTGTTCATTGTTAGTTGCGTTAGTTATATTTGCTGTTTTTGGGTACAAATTTCACAGACGTCTTTCACAAGCGGAGTGGCGTTGGCTTTTGAATCGGAAAAGAATTTTCAAGGAAATTTCCGCGCTGGGTAGCTCAGGTTGATAGTTTAAGGATTCGGTTGTTTGCCGAGCCTCACACTTAAGTGGCCAAAGCTTCATCGCCAAACGAGGTGACTTCATCAGTGCTTGGTCACGGGGGCCGAGGCTTGATCGTGCGGGCCGAGCATTGATGGCATCAACTCGTTTGGTGATGAAACTTTTTCAGTTTTCAACACACAGGGGAACATCTAAACTGTGGTACTTTTTACACAAAGCCGCAGGCGTAATCCGTCAGTGCGATCAATCACCAGAGTCATGAAGTGAAGCTGTTCCTTGAGGAATGCCTAAAGTCATTTGGGTGCCTTCGTAGTCAAGGTTCATGCATCGAAAGAGAAGTTGCCCTTTAATTGTGAAGTGTATGTTAAAGACAAGGCGGTCGGTGCCAAGTTAACCTTCTGTGTTTCATAATCTTCAGGAAACTCAACGATCGGTATACAGAAGTCCATCTCCCTGTAATTGGCCAGTTCCAACTAAACAGTAGGAACGAGGAGTGATACTACGTTGAGTAAGATAACAGTGCGAAGGCTCGCGTCAATGATGTAAAAAACCGATTTAATTGAAAGAATCACTCTCGTGTCATCCAATTTTACCACCCCAAGCTGCCTGGCTCTGATACGAATTTCCACGATTTTATCGTCACAAACCAACCGCGACCTTGATGTCATTCTTCTACGTATACTTAGGGTGTATATGTATGCCACGTGAAGCGAAGCTGCTTGAGTTGTCTCTATTGTTCCTCACGGGAATTAATATGCATGATAAAAATGAGCGATCATTGTATAGGCGCTGGTCGCAATACTAGCTGGTCTGGATACGCACAGATACATTGCATTTTTCACAGTGCTTATATATATGTTTATATATGTTTCCATTCTTGGGGCATCGTGTTCTCTTTTCCACGGCAAGTTTACGCATTTTGTGCTATCTGGTCGTAGTTTACTTGTGGTTGTGTCATTCCGTTTTTCGATACCCTGAATTCAGAAAACCACGTTACCTTGATTTATTTGGAGTTCTTGTGTTTCATTGAACCAACGATGTTGTACGCCCCACAACTGTACTCCCACTTTATGTTGCAGTACACGTGGTCAAATATAGCGGGGACTTCTTCGGGTTCTGACGGAATCCTGATGCATTCCGTCACATCTCCTTGGACTATCGACCTCTTCCCTTCACTGATGAGTCGGAACTCCGTCGGTGTTGTAATCGTCTTCGGATTAGTGAGTTTTATTAACTTGCTTTTGAAAAAAAGGAGAAATTACGGTGAATATTCAACTATCCCAATTATTCTTCTGTCTCATACAACCTCTTCGTCACGTTATTCCAGGTTTCGAAAGCTGTTGGATGGCGTGTTCTCGGTGTGCTCGCTGGTTTATACGGTGGTCTGTATTTATACGAGCGCTTGGCCTGGACGAATAAAGCGAAGGAAACCACATTCAAACGTCAATACGTAGATTTTGCTTCGCACAAACTGCGGCTTATCGTTGATCTGACCAGCACTAACGCCAGGCATCAAGTAGGTTTGCATTTGCCTCCTCTGTCACCAAATTAATTATGCCCATCATGAGGCTTAGAAACAATAAAAGGCCAATCCTCACAAGCTCCACTCAGTACGGTGGAGGATATTATCATGTTTACGTGCAATTACATTCTGTTGAGATCCGCTGTTCCATCTCTTATTTGACAAGTAGTACGCGTGGATTGGTAACATACCATTTTTTGAATTTGAGTAACCAACCCATACCGGCTGTGAACGATTTACTTCTTAGCTCCCGAGACGTTTTGTTCTAGCCTGCAAAATCATAAATTTATCTGTCTACACATGTTGACACTTAACCTGAGTTGTTTGCTTTCCACTAGTGCGTAATCCGATTTTAATCATGAACTTAGAAGTTCTTTTACTGCTTTTGACATTTGACTTGTGCACAGAATCGGCACCGTACGATTCTGTCTTCCATTTAAAACGAACGTGATCCAATCTACGTTTCTTTGCCCTTTTGATTGCACCAGTGTAATCAAACCTCAGGTAATATATGTGTGTGGGCACTTGTCGTTAGCCTCTGATCGGTAGTGCACTCGTGTTCCTCGACTGCAGTGGGGCAAACACATCTATCTTACTCCATATGGCTTGGTTTGCGACCTCGTTCGGGTGACTAAGATAACTTCCGAAGTTCAGCAGACTTACTTGTTCCGAATTGCACTGTTCCTTTGTACAGCAAACGTCAGCTACTGTCTCATCGTTTCGTATCGCCATGACTTTATACATTAATACACCGTTATGGATGCATTGGGAGCAGACGGCAACAAGTGTGTAGTGCCTCAGAGCCGTTTTATGAAACGTTGGTCGTCCCATACCTAGGAAATTCTGAAACGTGGTCTTCAACTTTGAAACGCTAGTTACGGGAAGCATTGTTTTTCAAATTGTTCTTTTCAAGAAAGTCCTTTGGAGTTTGTTCCATTTCATCCCTCCTCGTGTGTTTTGGGATGAATTAGATCAACCCCTGTTTTTTATAAGGTTTACGATGTACATATTCAAATACCAATCGCGGCCTTGAAATAAGGTACTGCTCAACTCCAGAAAGCGAGACTTCAATTCAACGCTTCTTTTTGTAATGGCCCACCGTACTAGTCGATCCTATTTTGAAAGCCTCGAATAAATGCGTGTGGTGTTTATCTTAAGACTCGATTACAATAGCGGGTGCTAGTTTCATTTACAAACTGACCACTCAACCGATGCAATTCACTGTCCAACTTAAAATAAGGCATAGAACAATTGTGAGAATGCTGAGTTCAGCATCAGTGAGAACCACTGATGTATTGTTGTATTGTTGATGAGAGTGCTCGGTTTGTGATTTTGCTACAACCGACACCGGTATCGCTTACTGTGCCGGTCAGTCGCATCTCACTTTAATTACACCACACAGCCAGCACATTTTTTGAAAATTGGATTACCGTTTGAACCAATCATACAATTCACCCGTTAGACTCCCTATTTACTACGCTTTGTTTATCGCGCGGGAGTTTGTGTCCAGAAACCTGGCGCCATTTTGAGGTTCCGATCTTCCATCGATTCATAGTACGAAACTCACATGTTGGCCAATCTTAAAGAGCAAGGTAAAGAATATCAGCTGGCTATGCTTCGACATGCAATCCGAGATGGGGGAAGACAAATTCTGGAAAATCTAACGTTCGAGGACGGAGAGGACAACAAGGAACCGAACGTGATCATTCGGAAAATGGATGAATATTGTTTGGGAGAAAAAAACGAAACATTTGAACGCTTTCAGTTTTTTGAGAGGAATCGACAGGCCGGAGAAACGATAAATCAGTATGTTACCGTTTTGAAGAAACTGGCAAACTCGTGCAATTTCTGCAAGTGCATAGGAGAGACTCTCATCCGAGACAGAATGGCCATCGGTATTCGGAATTCCGTTATGAAGAAGAGACTGTTAAACATCCCAAAGTTGACACTAGCTCAGTGCATCGACATCTGCAATAGTGAAGAGGCAACGGAACAAAGGATGACATCTTTGAACGCAGACCACGGTCTAGTATTAGACACTATGGACAGGGACAAAGAACGATTCTTGATGGTTTCGTGCCAGCTCTGCGGTGGAAGACACATTTATTGACGCTAGAGTTACTCATCTACACATTGACGCTAGAGTTACTCATCTACACATTCGTCAGAAAGAAAAGTGTCCAGCATTTGAAAAGACGTGCATGAAGTGCCGGAAAAGGAACCATTTCGCCAGACAGTGCAGATCGCCTACGGTCAGTCGGGTCGACGAAGATGATAGCGAAGTAATAAACCGGCTCAACGGATCAAGAGGACAGAAAGGAATCTACGCAGATTTGCTCATAGAAGATACAAGAAGGAAATGCCAGCTGGACTCCGGTGCATCAGTCAATGTCATATCATCAGACTGCATCAAGGACTCCGACATACGCGAATCAAATGCACAGCTGAAAATGTGAAATGGTGCAGTGACAAAGGTTAACGGAGTTGCCACACTGCCGGTCACGAATCCAAAGAATGGGAAGATTTATATGCTTGATTGTTTTGTGGTCGATCGGGATTCAACGCCCATTTTAGGTGTTGATGCCATTCAGTTGATGGGTTTCATAACCGTTAATCACGATGAATTTCTGTACAAATTAGCCGATTCAGATGTTCTTGACCAGTATTCGTGTGTTTTTGATTCGACTCTCGGTCACATGCCAGGCCCTGTTAGTTTATCGGTGGTTAGTGATGCCGTCCATGTTGCGTTACCGGTTCGGGGGGTTCCGTTGGCCATACGAGATAAGTGCATAGCGGAATTAGACTGACTAGTTCGAATCAAAGTGATTGCTCCGGTAGAGGAGCTGACCGATTGGGTCAGTCAGATTGCTGTCACGTTGAAAAAGTCAGGTGACATCCGGTTGGGTATCGATCCCAAGCCATTGAATAAGGTACTTCGAAGAGAATATTACCGTCTACCAACCATCGATGACATTCTGCCAGAATTGAATCAAGCCCAATTTTTCACAAAGGTAGACCTATCCTCGGCGTTTTGGCAATTAGAACTTGACGAGCAGTCCACTTGCTTGACCACATTTGGAACCCCATTTTGACGTTTTCGTTGGTTGCGTTTGCCTTTCGGACTGAAGGTTTCCAGCGAAATTTTTCAAAAACGTTTAATCCAGGCACTTGATAAATTGAAAGGAGTCACGTGTGTTGCAGATGACGTGCTAATTTTTGGAAAAACTTTGGAGGATCATGACAAAAACCTGGAGGAGTTTTTGAAGCGCTGTATCGATCGAGGAATTCGCCTGTCGCGCAACAAAGTGGCTTTACGAGAAAAAGAGGTCACTTTTCACGGACATTTGCTAACATCAAGCGGACTCAAGGTAGACCCTGAGAAGATAAAGGCTATAGTCACATTGCCAGCTCCTGAAGATGTGAAAGCAGTATCGCGACTGAATGGTATGGTCGATTATCCCATTCGGTTCCTTCCAAACCTATCCGACATGATGCATCCGATCCGCATGTTGACCCATAAAGGAGTGCCATAGAAATGGGAGGAGGAACAGTGGGCAGCATTCGATAAAATCAAACGAGTTATTACCGAGGCCCCCATATTGAACTATTACGATCCAGCATTATCTCTGGTCATTCAGTGTGATAGCAGTGAAACTGGTCTGGAGGCGGTATTATTACAAAACGGAAGACCAGTGGACTACCGAAGTCGGAGTCTTTCGTCTGCTGAGCGAAACTGTGCGCAAATTGAGAAGGAAATGCTGGCTGTGATATTCGCCCTAGAACGTTTCAGCACTTATACGTTCGGTCGGAAAACAATAGTTCACACCGACCACAAACCACTAGTTTCAATAGTGAAGAAACCGTTATCTGCTGCACCGAGAAGGTTACAGAGAATGTTAATCAGAATGCAAAAATATGACGTCGAACTGACCTATCAGCCGGGGACTCAGATGCACATAGCTGACACTTTGTCCAGAGCTTGCGAAGAAGGTTCCTCCTGTGAAGAGCTTCATTTTGACACTATTGCGGCTATGGATTACACTATGACGGAAACCGCACAAATCACCGACCTAAAAGAAGCAACGGCACAAGACGCCACGTTTCAACGTCTGGCTGAAACAATTAGAAACGGGTGGCCACATGACAAGAGAAAGTTGCCCGAGGAATTAGCAGTCTTCTTCAGTGACCGCGATCAATTTATCCAGGAAGACGGCTTAATATTCAAGGGAGAAAGAATCGCAATTCCAGAGATATTTCAACGGAAGATGTTGGAGCACGTTCACCTGGCACATACGGGAGTGAATAGCTGTATCCGGAGGGCAAAGGAGCTCTTCTATTGGCCTCAGATGTCGAGTTCCATAAGGGACTACATACAGAGCTGTAATGCATGTCGGGCTATTGACTCAAAGCAAACCAAGGAAACGATGTTGATGCGTCAAATCCCTCAAAGACCCTGGCAAATATTATCGGCGGACATCTTTGCATTCAACAACAAGCAATACTTGGTGATAATAGACCATTTCAGCGATTTCTACGAGTTAGAATGGCTGAGTTCCACTACTTCCAGCGCGGTCGTTAATAAACTTCGAGCCCAATTTGCGCGCTACGGTATACCTGAGATCTTCTTCTCCGACAACGGACCACAGTTCATCGGCGCGGATTTTAAAACGTTTGCTGAAAAGTGGGGATTCGAGCACCGTACAAGTAGTCCGTACTACAGTCAGTCAAATGGTAAAGCCGAAGCGGCGGTCAAAATGGCAAAGCGACTGCTGCAACTGGCCCAATTATCTGGAAATGATCCATATTTAATGTTATTGGAGAAACGGAATACTCTTAACGAAACTATGTCCCACAGTTCCGCTCAAAGAATGTTGGGGAGAAGAACACGCACGCATTTGCCGATAATAGGAGAACTACTAAAACCTCAATCGCCGAACGTAACTGAAGTGCACGATGATTTGAGGAGACGAATGCTAACCCAAAAGCGATACCACGACAAAGGAGCCCGCGACCTACCGGTTCTGCAGGTAGGCGATAAGGTATGGGTACAGTGCGTTCCAGAAAACCCACGGCGATGGATAGAAGGAGTGGTGGTGAGGTACTGCGGTTATCGGTCATACGAAATAGATTCCGGAGGAGTACTGAAGAGGAGGAATCGGGCGCATCTGAGAACAAGAGTAACACCGGATGAAGACCTCATCCTTAAAGAGAAGAAAGTATTATCACGAACCAGGAGTGGATTATGCTACGAAAAAAGGAAGGATGTAAAGGGATTGGATTGGACGAAAGCATCGATACGAAGTCAACCATTGATTCGCAGAAGTCTACGGCCAATCAGTGTCGAAAACACGAACAGACTTGTGTGTCAGCGCGGGGACCAATCAGCACGGCACGCTGCTCCAGCATCGGATTTTGTTATAACGAGCACCGGAGTAAAACAAGTTGTTTAAGTGCGTCACGCGTTGAAATAAACGAGCTTCAAGCGGAGTCGAGCCGACCAATGAGAAAGCGAGAGCGTCAACACCAGTTGTAATTCTTCATTTGACCGATGCGTCTAGTCTGTAAAATAACCAATAAAAACTCAATAAACCGAGATTTGCTTTGTGCCACGAAGACTGACTTTCGCTTTCGTTCCGAAAGGTAGCGATCTTTCAATAGCTGGGTGCTTGGAGACCACAGATGAATACCAAGCATCGGAATTGGTCTTCAGTGAGTGAACCGAGTTTGAACCGACCTCATTCACGATTGACCAAACCCGCGTCTGTGACGAAATCGTCATTGACCAGTTGGGGACATTGAAACCTGGCGTTGAATAGAGAACAGGTATCCCCGAATATTTTCTCCAGTTTTTCCACAGTGTCCGCGAAGCTCAACGTTCGCGGCTCGGCAGGGAGAATGTAGTTTGAATAACGGACGTGCTCCGCCGGACCAAGTTTTCGGAAAAGCAGGCGCACCTTGGTCTCGTCGCCTCGATTGGCCAACTCGACTGTGAAAGCGTCTTGGTACCGCTTGTACCACGACTCTAATGACACACTGACATCAGGATCATACAGGAACTCGTGGATATTTCTGGCCATGTGATCCACGGGCGGCGGATCAACGGAAGGCGTAGATGACCCCATTGTGGCAAACCGTGTAGTGATGAGCTCCGTCAATCGTATTTGCACCTGCATCATTTGCTTCAATTCCGGATCGGAGGACATGATGAGGCGATGAATCCGAAAACCTCCGTCGCCAAAACTGTTATGAACCGCATGGATTGACAATTGATGCAAAATCACTAACGCCCAGCGTTCACGCCAACCCGGCTTAGCTACGACGGTTGCACTAACGATCTGCGTTATCACGGACTATACGACGACGCACGAACTACCGCAAATGAAGAAGACAGGGAACCTTCAGCCAAGGGTATATTTGATCTCAGCCAAACGTGTTCAACTACACTGGAACACTCCACCGTATTTATAATGTTCAAACGGAGGCTCATACAGTGTGGAGGCTCATACAGTGGTGAAGAATAAAAACAACATCTTTGGGTTAATTGTGGCATTATCCCAACAATACGCCACGTGGATTTCTAGCTGCCTATTATTAAATTTTGATCGCGTGATGAATACCTCACTCTATTTTCAATACTGTTCATCTTGTTTATTTTTGACATTGATGACTGCTCTTAAGAGACGCATTTGGTGTGAATATCATGCTTTTTAATTCCACTTACATTCAAGCTGCTCGGCAGTGCTTTGCACATTACTTATTGGAGCCACCTTGACAATCAGAACTGTTGTGATTGTTAAGTTATAGGTTTCATAAATTCGTCCATTAGTTCTGTAGTATTGTTATTCAGTTTTGTTTTAAAATTTGGGATATTGTCACAATGCGTTGCTGAACGTCGTTTTCTAACCTCTTGATCTGACAAGAATGGTTTTGATGTTATAACATCGCGGAACTCTTGATCACATAATTTACCAACCACACCTATCAAACTGATTCCATCCTGAAGTAAGCAATTTGTTCAGACCGTCTTCCACGCCTTACCCCATAGATAGCCAACTCCCGAAAATGTGATCATCTTTCGGCCTGCTGTTTGATATACAGGACTGGCTATGCAAGTAAGCCGTCAGGTTATATGACCAAGATTTCTTTCATCAGAACCAACCATTTCACAGGAAATTCTCACCCATTTGTCCATTGTATGCAACTCGCTGAAACTAACTGACATACGTCCTGAAGTTCCCTTACTNACTGGCTATGCAAGTAAGCCGTCAGGTTATATGACCAAGATTTCTTTCATCAGAACCAACCATTTCACAGGAAATTCTCACCCATTTGTCCATTGTATGCAACTCGCTGAAACTAACTGACATACGTCCTGAAGTTCCCTTACTATGACGGAATGAAACGAGGTTCCTGATGACTAGTCGGGGATTTGGTTTATTTTCAAGTTGGCCTTCACTTACATTTGATCGCAGCGTTCGCATTCAGACAGACTTTCCAGCGGGCCCTTTTGGAACAGAAGCACTAGACTCGAGTGGTTAACACGGTTGCCTCATGATTGGAATGGCCGGAGTTCGAATCTCGGCCGTGGCAAGGATACGCACTACTGACGAGCTCTGATGAGAGCGAAACTCGAGTTTAGTGCTTCTTTTCGAAAGAGGCCGGCTGGAAAGTGTATCTGAACGCGAAGGCTGCGATCAAATGTGAGTGATGGTCAACTTGAAACGAGGTTCGCGGACAACTTCCCGATGACGTTGAAACGATTAGCTTACTCGTACAAAAGATTATATATATATATATTCAAACGTACGTTTTCTCACTAGTTTTCCCATAGGTTGTGTATTCGAAGAAGAGATATCTTCTGTCTAGTTGAGTAACTCACTGTGACACAGGTGGCTGATTGAAAACATTACTCGTGTGCTCCTCGCGTGCATCCATGAAATTTCCTGTGCATTTTAACTTGCAACATTTTTGGTTACTTACTGTATTTTTCTTCCAATATGATATGCTACAATATACAACGACTAGATCTCCAGCACTGTCAGTCAGATTCATAACTTTTATGAATGTGAGCGTGAGGATTAATTTCTCAGTTCCAGTTGATCAGTAGCAGGAAGCTGTGAACAGAAAAGAAAAATTGGCGGCCTCACTATGATAACTGAGACTAGTCAGCGTTTGAATTTGCGATCCGGTTACTTCCCGAATTTGTTCGTGTCGACATGTTATCGTTTTATGGGCGCGCAGCTGTTCATGAATGAACATGTGCCTCCTTTGGTATTGCTCCATTTATACGCCTAGTCTCGTGTTATGTCTTAATGGACGCAAATATGACTGTCTAAAATGCAGAGATTTATGAGTTCCTGCCTTCATCTTCAAATCGTTGTAGAGAATTGAATATTCGAAATTATCACTTACTCTTATTACATGTGATTTTTTTTTCAATCAGGTTAAGCGGGAACTTCAGCTGGCACAAAAGAACTTGTCCTCTCAAGTGAACACTTTCTCCGAATCATTGGTCCAAGAAGTAAAGCAGCTAGACGAAGACATTATCCAGTTAGATCATATCACAGCAGAGGCTAAAAAATTGAAGTAAGTGTCTAATCACACATAATATCTGTGTGTGTGTGTGCGCTTGTGAGAGAGCTGTTTCCACAGTCGATAATCTGTTAGTGGTGAGATAACACCAGTTTTGTTCACCATTGATTCCGAAACCATTTGATTCAAACTTGACACTACAATCAATAATAGGCGGGTAAGTAGCCTGTAGGTGGTGCCTTAGAAACTTGTATCATACAACTGTCATACGTTGAAGTTTGTGTACACTAGTTCTCCGTCGCACTTTTGAAAGGGGTTTTTCAATCCGGCCCTCATTTGTCTGCTGTACAACTGTCAAACCGATCACACTGAACCAAACGCCATTTAATCCACTCTTGATTGTTCCGTCGAATGACACATGTTAACGAATACAATATCTAGCAACCAACTTTTAATTCAGGTGACATCCACCACGAGATTCGAATTCATTATATTCACTCCAATGATCAAACCCAGTAGGACTGTGTACCCAGTGCGTTTTGAAAATCACTTTTCGTGGATGCAAATTCGGTTCAACCAACTTTGCTGATGATACACAACTTGTTGGATTGGTAAAAGGAGTAGGACTTACCAATCGCTATTCGTTTTTATTCTTTCACTTCATACACTTGGACCCTCGGTCTCCGTTTGCACGGGTCGTGTTGACTTATTAATTTTCACTTCATGTACTCCGAGACCCCATGCAGTTTATCAGCTGATCATGTAAGTACTGTCGCTATCGTCTTATGCTCGTGCCCATACTTTCCCTTCCCACAGGAACCGAGCCGGATCGCTGCTTACTTGTCTGAACAGATTTCACGATCTATTTATTACCAATGTGTGGCATGAGACATCGTGACCTTAACGAGTCTGTGAACCGAATAAATGACAACCTTGTCCTTTCGCACGCTTTCCTCTTTCGTCGTAGTTTCTTGAGAGAATGAACGAAAACGGCCCCTTCACAAGTCATAGTTTGTTTACTTGGCTTTTTTAGTTTCTCTCTGGTAGTTTCTCCTGTGAGGGCGTTCCCGCTGTGAGCAATGTGCAGTTTATTTTGTGTCTTCTGTACTCAAATCTCTCAACTAGTGGGATGCCGAATAAATTTTATTTTTCGATTTTCCTCTTCAATGCAACAAAATCTCATTTCTACCACTCTCTGTGGCTTTTTTTCTAATATTTGGTGATGAAGAGGACAATTGTCTGCTCCGTATTTGGTGGTTTTTAGAGAGGGGAAGGAGTGAACGTTTCATTGCCTTTTGCGTACTGTGTACTAGTTCGAATTCAGTCAGTATGACTGTTTTTGTTCGCTCAAACGCTTGAGGGGGCTTTCAATCTCACCAGATCATGTACGGTTGTAACTGTTATATTTATTGGCCACTGACTTCATGGGCACGCTTGGTATACTGTGTTTCAAAATGAACTCGTCTGCCCCCTCAATTTGGACGCAAGTACACAAAGCATATAGGTGAGGTGAAAAGGCAAACTTTTAGAACATTGGGTATGCTGAACAATGCAACAACGTTGATCAGGTTGGCTTGGTAGTGCGGTCACTTCTGGCCGATTAATGATTACGTTGCGATCGGGTGGTTTCCTCCGACTGTCTCGATTAGCACACTAGGCTTTTCATGAACAAATTTACAGTCTGGTGACCGCCTTGGCTTGATAACATATTAGATATTAAATCGTTTTGTCGGCATGCGTACACACGTATGTGTGTTTGTATACGAAGTATAAACATGGGGGTCAAACACTCAGAACAATGCTTAAAGTGGTCAGACTGATTTGCCTTTTGAGGATGTTTTAAACAACTCTGTGCCTGAGAATTTGTTCCTTATGAGACAAGGAGCCAGTTACTGTTTTAGAATCAGGAATTAAAAGTCTGCTTAATGTGTCAAAGCCGTCGGAGTGTGTGTGTGCCGCTTCACACGCGCGACGCGTTGGTTATGGGGGATCAGCGGGATTAACCACCGTGGTCATCCACTTTAACGGCGTTGAACTATATCCATGCCTACTGAAAGTCTCTTATGAAAATGTGCAGGACTAGATCATGCATCAGTTAAATCAACAGGTCAAGAATTTCGCCATCTTTTTAAAATCTCAGTTGTACACGCAACCCTTTGGCAGTGCATATTTCGAACAACTTTTATATGATGGTTACTAAATATTTCATGATTCTTCACTTTTTTCCCCCTCTTGATTTGAGACGACATTCGCAGTGAACGATACTCAGAAGGCAGTCTGTCATATTGACTAATGGGTTTACTGAATGATATCGACTTCCAACCGGACGAACACACTCGTTCTTTGTAGACACATCGTATTCGATTGAACAGACTTGTGACCCAGTGCTTACGATGCACACTCACAATCACGAGTTCCACCCCGATTCACCTTGAACGCTCCTGTTTCTATTTGGTCTTCGTTTTTGCGATACTGTTTTCATGCACCATCATCGTTTAATTTGTGTACAGTTCGTGTTAGATGCTCCAGTATGACTGGGGCTGAGCTTTGTTCGTCCGGCACTCGTAGTTGTTTTCAACCCTGTAACGGTGTCCACAATAAAGTGCTATTGATAATTGAGTGATGGGTACTCTGGGGCATCAGACCAAAAAATGTCGCTAAGTTCCCTGGTCAGGGACATTGGACGTGTTTTCTAAAAGTTCTGTACGAAGTTACAGGTTGGTGGCAATATCTTTACTTCACTTATTCAATGGTCGAAGATGACCTGGTAACTATTATGACTAAGGGGGTCATTGATTTTGACATCTTTAATCACGCTTTTCGCCGGTTAGAATATAATCTATCCCTGAGGGTTTCTGTAAGACTGTTCACTGCGTGAACCTTCTGACTTTGTTTAAATGAAAATTCACATTTGCATAGCATAATTCAGCTTCAATCTGTACCGCGCTGGTGCCGAAGCCAATCTCGGAGTAATTAAACTCGACCATGAGTAGGATTTGTGAAAATCTTGCAGAGGTCAGCCTGTGTGTGGCGTCATTAGATAAGCATTCGTCGACGAGTGTAAAAAAACGGGAGTCGGTAGGTCATATCGACCACACAACTGGGTGATTGGTTTAAATGCACATTAGTATGACACTCAGAACTGGGTAATGTACCACCGATAAATCGCTGCACCGTCGCCTTTCGCCCATTGGAGATCATTTTGTTGCTCAGTCGTATTTATATTGATTTCCTCGTATTTAACGTCTGCCATATAATGTTTTCGTTACACCGATAATGGGTGGCTTTAATACATCACTTACCTTTCAGAGCGTCTCCATTTAATCGAATAAAGGTATGACATAGGTACAAAAGTACTTGACCGAGGTCATGACGGAGTACTGTTCTCACAAGTCTATCTTTAGTCGCTTAGGTCTCTGTATACTTCCCCATCTGGAATACTGCTCGAGCTCTGCTATATTGGTGCCTGTGCAGCAGTCTTCAGTTAAGACGACTTCTGTGTCCTGTTCATTGGTTTTGGAGTTGAAATCACTGTTAGAATCTAATCGGAAACTTCCGGGTAACCTTCGATTAACGATAACTTTAGAGTACTATATAACACATGAAGATCCGATCTGATTTGCAAAGATCGGTCGCCATGACACATGATATCACCCGAAATTTGGTGGCGAATGGTAGGTCAAGTTAGTAGAGCTTTGTCAATCGTGCATTGAGTCAAAGATAAATACGCGTAAAAGTCTTAGTGCGAAACTGGATACTAAGTGAGCAGATCTGGGCAGTTTATTAACACCTGTCATCTGGAGGCCAGAAAACCCAGTTTTAGCGGCCGTTAATTTCCACTAGTTCAGAACCAGAAGTGAATTCACACAATTATCAACGGTTTCAAGAGAGGGAACATTGTGAATGACGATACACCTGTCTTCTCTCTAGACTAATGGCTTTACCGCCACTCAAAGCTGTCACGCGTGGCCTCCCATAGCGCCCATTCTTGATAAATTTCGCCCATGTCACCATTTGCGACATGGAGTGGTCTTGGGAGGCTGCTATATTTCAGTTCAGTTTCCCAACGTACTCGCTGTAAAAATCTAACGAAAACACTAACAGTACCCAACTTTTGAAGTGTCCAACAAATAGAGCCTTTTTGTGTAAAGGGATTGGATTGGACAAACGCATCGACACGAAGCCAACCAGTGATTCGCAGAAGGTTACGACCAATCAGCGTCGACAACGCGAACAGACTGGTGTCAGCGCGGGGACTAGTCAGGATGGCATGCTGCTCCAACATCGGATTTTGTTATAACGAGCACCGGAGTAAAACAAGTTGTTTAAATGCATCATGCGTTGAAACAAACGAAATGCAAGCGGAATCGAGCCGACCAATGGGAAAGCTAAAGCGTCAGCACCAATTGTAATTCTTCATTTTACTGATGCGTTTTATCTATAAAATAACCAATAGAAACTCAATGAACTGGGATTTGTTTTGTGCCATAAAGACTGATTTTTGCTTTCGTTCCGGAAGGTAGCTATTTTCAACAGTTTGTGCTGTCCACGCCGATAACTACTTTGACTTCCCTTCAGAGCAGTTGATTGCAGTGTGCCATTGTGTGGTGACCGCGTTTGGTCTGGTCTTAGTCACCTTGGGTATGTTTATGTTAGAGCAGTCTTTTTTCCGTCCAAAACCGCCTCGTTCTTCGGGAAAACGACTCTATTCAATCCGAACGGGCGGAAATGTCGTGAACTGTCGAGAGGTGACCTCCCGCTATTCTTTTCACCTGTTCGGCCTTTATTCCGCTATGCTCATTGGTGGTTTAGTGACCTTAACCACTTTTTTGATATCTGTCATTCGGTTTTCTGGTTCAAGAATGTCGGTAGGTCTCTGTGCACCCTACACTTACCGTGCAATTCCCTCCTTGTCACACATGTTTTCGGAGCAGAACAAAGTTGCTTTTTGCACCCGTCTTTTGATTTGTCTTGAGTGCAATTAATGGGGACCACCGCGTTATTTTCGGGACCAGGATTTGCCATGTTAATTATATCAAGAAGTAGAATCCGATTTCTGTCAATCGCATGGTTATACCGTGGACGTACTAACATGTTGAATCGAGGGTTTGCAACATTTGGCGAGGGAAGAACTCACGTTCTCGCAGATGCAAACCTTTCTTCAACAGCAGGAGAAACAATTTGAACAGGTGCAGTTAAAACTGATTGAAACACTGACACAGAAGCTGAGTTTCCAGCAGTCGACAGTGGGATCAGACGAATCCCTTAAGACCGCAACAGAATCTCGGGTCAACTCAATCAGTGAGTTTAGTTTTGATCCTGAAACTGGTGCTACGTTCGAGTCTTGGTTTAAAAAGTATGAAGATGTTTTCGAGACTGAACTGTCAGACTCTGACGATGCTCGGAAGGTGAGGCTGCTACTCCGTAAACTGGGTACCTCGGAACACGAACGGTACACCAACTTTATCTTGACGAAACCACCCAGACGCTATCACAAATCTTTGGCGACCGGTCAACCTTGTTTAACGTACTTTACCAGTACCAGAAGCTCATGATGTCAGAAGGTGATGACTGGATGACGTACGCTGGAACAATTAATCGGGAGTGTGAACGGTTCAAGCTTCGCACAATGACTGAAGATCAATTCAACTGTCTAATTTTTGCTTGTGGACTCCAGCCATCAAATGAAGTATATATCAGAACACGGATTTGGCCGAATGTAGAACAATCTCCCGATATCACTTTGCAGGATGTCACTGCCGGATGTCACAGCCCGGTGAACCTGAAGCATTACACCGCTTTGATCGATCACAGCAATCACTCAAACGTCCACACGGTGACTTCAAATGTCCCAGTCAAGGTTGCACCAAAGTCAGAACACGACAACCGAAGGAAATCTCCCAGATTGTGCTGGCAATGAGATGAATGACATTATGTCCGATATTGTCCATTCAAACAGCATCGATACACCCACTGCTCCCACCGAGGCTACAACGAGGACTTATTGTTTTGGGAAGCGTCAGCACCGGCTCAATCAGAACTCCCTCAAACCACACAGGTCCCGCTTCTCAAGAGCTCAGATCGTTCTCTCATCAAGAAATGACGACCATCTAACGCGCAGAAAGTACGTATCGGTGTCGATCAACGGCAGGTTGGTCAAATTACAGCTCGATACAGCACCCGACATTACATTAATCTCTGGTAGCACGTGGCACCTGATTGGCAAACCTATAATTTACCCAACACCCCAGCTTGTCCGTGGACGAACCAGCATATTGAGTCGGAGGTTTACAACAGTTTGTACATCTGTAAACTGCCTTCCAAGTGATATGCTCCTTAATAGGACGTGAATCTCCCCTTTCTACCGCACCCAACAAATGTTGGTGACTGTGATTTTCGCCTGAGATACCTGAGTCGGTTGTTCCGCCCTCTGCGCTGGACGATTGGGAAGCTATAGGTGTTATGTTGCTAACTTGCAGTGAGTTAAACCCAATGGCTGGGTTAGGACATCTCTCAGGTGCGTCACTTGACTTGGAAAGCTTGTGCCTTCACTCCTTCATTCGACTTAGAAATTTTATACGCATACACATTCGATCATTTTCCTGGGGCTAGTTCGCGATTATTAAGTCCACTCTCCACCTTCAGTTCTACAGCAAAACATTTTGACTTTCTCCGGTTAACCCACCATACGCCACGGAACTGTGTGGAGTACGCTAAACGAATGTGAGTCATATGTGTAATCAAGTGAGAATGTGGGTAAATAATTTCCTATAGTCTAAAAACTACGGGTGATCGATTAAGTGACTTTTACTCTTAAGCAACGGAAAATATTGTGCAAAGGTTAAGCAACCGATCGGTCCCTAATTAGCACACGGTCACGACAATCAAGTGCTTTGGTTTCTCTAAGTGACATTCAGCCAGCGCCCACTTAGCAGTGCAGTGGATTGTAAGTGGGATCTATGAGATTTTCATGTCTAATCCCAATCAGCATAGCGAGTCTCATTACCCCTGTTCATATTTTGTTCAAACATACCTGGTTTTGTCACGATGTGAAGTCAACGGATCAGTGATCAACACTGTCACTTCATGTAGGTGTGGTCGGAGTTTAACACCCCGCAGTGACTACTGTGTGCACCATTGACAAATACGAACAAGGCGAGACTCAATTCCGGCACTTCGTTTTAGAGAGAGCTGGCTGAACGAGAAAACGGTGAGCAAATATCAGCAATTTCATATTTGACTAATTCTAACCCTCGATTACTACTCAATAAACCACATTCGTCTGGCTATCCCTGTATGAGGTTCAAGTGGTGATTGTACTTTATTCAGAAAAAATGTATGAATTTAATTAATTAAATTAACCGATAGTGTCTCCGTTATATAGTCTGTTGGTTAAATACTAATTGGGATCCATAAAAATAGCCTGTCGAAGGCTGGTATTATCACATCTCTTAAACTTCTATGTTGTTTCACTTGGCTTCAACCAGCATATGTCTGCTACCAATTTCTCCATTTTTAACCGACCACTGGTGCTGCCATGTGAACAACTCGACCACCTTTATGATCAATATTAAATAAAGTTATACACATGCTTCTAGCTGAGACAGATCGGCTTTATTGCCATTAATTTGTTAGTCTGAATGGTTGTTATTGACTGTGATTTCGGAGGGCATTGTTTGCATCGTTCAAAAATATCCTACTTTTAAAATTCTAATTGGTTTTAGAGAAGCCTACACTGACACAGGTTGGCAAGGGGTGAATGCGCTGCTGTTGCTGAGTAGTTTAACAGAATTGTCGAGTATAAAGGGATGCAAATATACACATCTCGGCTACCACTGTATTTGGCTCAACAACGATCAACTTCCAAATAAGGAAAGCCCTTGTGGCAACTTCTTTGCTCAACTAGTTAAGCACTTATCGCGCGGTGGCATACGTGGCTGATTCGAGCACCATTATGGTTCTGACTTTTTTTACTCAGATCTCTTCAGAATTACGAAATTTCAGACTACCTACTAGTAGTAGTTTCGCTGAACAGCTACAACAATCTGATTCTTGGCGTTAACTGCTTGAGCAGTCTCACCACGTCGATTTATCTATTGGATATTTTGTGGTGCCTCATATAATGCGACGGGATAGGTATATAATCATAAAGATGAGACAGTTAAATTCCTTGCGAATTCCTCTGAACACGTTAGGTCATAAACTGAAATGGAAGATTTCAAAACTGACAACGTTGATAAACTAGTTGCTATCGTCTAGTAAAACGATTGGGATAAAAAGTTATTTCCTTTAGTGTCACTCTTATTGGAATTCAACTGTAATACACACTTGTGCTTGTCTCACCTGGAATTTGCAGTCCGTTCAATAGAATGTGACCAATTATTTAGAGATGATTGACCGAGTCGTAACTTTGTGAGGTCATCAGTGCTGTGGTCATCATGATTTCGTCGCTTTCACGTGCACCACGGTTCGAATTCGAGCAAGTGTACGTCACTGAATAATAAACCGGGTCTAACGCTATCGTTCTGGAGGAACTGGCTTCCAAATGTGATGGCTGCAGTCAAATGTGAATGATGTTCATGCATCTTCGTTATCCATTAGGGTAACTTCAACAAAATGGTAAAGATAGCCAATTAATTTGCGCAAAAGCTTTTCGTTTCATAAGTTACCACATTTTGTGGGAATTCGTCATCGAAATCTTCTACGAAAGCTTGGAAGAAAGGGTTGTCAGATGGTGTGTTTCAAGATAACTCTATAACGCAGGGCAACACCAAAATCATATACGTCTGTGTGGGATTAATCTGTCATAATCATGGCTGTTTAAATGTGTGACATGATTTTTCCCTATGATAAAGCCCTTTTTCTGAAAGTACATTAGGTAATGTATACAATGCGGCTGTAGACAAGTTCAGCTGTCCCAAGACTCAGTGGTAACGTAGTTATTGATAGATTGTGTGGACATGTTATCCACTGTGGAAACTGGTTTTTGGCTGGACCATAACTGGAAAACAGAACAGAATGTCGTTCTCGCGACTGGTGATCTGAAGTCCAACGAATACTACATAGGTGAGCTCTTTCTGTTGCTGTCCCGAATTAGATAGAATTTCGCCTGAATTCGTGCATGTCCGTATCACTTGAAGTTTTCGAAAAACTAATTATTGTTCGGACAGAAACTCAACTGGACAGCATGAAATTTGGCCAAGTTGGCTATCGTCGTTAATGCTCAGTCTTTGATGGACTCACTTGTTCAGCTCATTTCATTCTGTCATCGTTCGATGAGGAATTTAGAGCTCTCCCTATATACTTTGTAGATTACAACGATGTTTTCGAAAGCGTTAATAATGAGACGCCACTACAAATTCACAGAAATATCCGGCGTCAAGAACACAACTGTCGAGATTTTGCGCAACCAAATCACGAATTTAATTCAGTTTACGTAGAATGTAGGTTAAGCCTTCTCATCATCCATCACTGGCTCTGGTGTCTAAAAGGGGCAATCCTTTCTTCCTTTCCGCCTTATTTTCGCTTTATATGCCATTTATGCTGGTTGAAAACCAAACTTTTATTACAAAATATATAGGTATTATGGTGTTAGGCACTAAACATCCAACTTGTATTTCTCAGCCCTCCTCACTGACAGTTTGGTCAAACTATCATTTTGGTCCGAGATCCGCAGTGTTCCCTAAACCATTTAAAAATGTTAACATTTTAGTTACGCCTATTCATCTTTCTGTTACATACCTGGGTTCTGACATCGTGATTATACACAGGACGAGTATATGAGATAAACGAGCACGATTCTGTCCGACCAAAGCGAATTCAAACCCGATTCCACACACAAGAATATATTGGTCTAAAAGCAAATTGTAAAACAACCCCAAACACTGTGGTTACATGGGTTCACTAACGAGGCCCAGTATAGACAGCTAAAGCCAACTGGANTAAAACAACCCCAAACACTGTGGTTACATGGGTTCACTAACGAGGCCCAGTATAGACAGCTAAAGCCAACTGGAAGTCAAACGCCACGTATGAGAGATGCACCAAAAATACAAAGGTGTTCCACTACGCCCCATCTTGGCCATGGACAAATCACTTTATCACCAGCTCGTTCGGTGACTTACTGATGTGTTTAACCCAGTTCGGAAATTGCTGCTATCACACTGTGTAAAAGACTCGTTCGAGGTGGTAAACGTCTTGAAGGGGGTTTCTGTGAGTTTAAAAGCAACGTGTTCTACCGATGTACAACCTTTGATTGATAATGTTCCCCTGCATGAGACTAAATTTTCTTTATGGATTTACTTCAGTTTAGGATATTCAGTTGCCTTTTTCTCTTGGTTATCTCATGGATCTCATTTTCTTGTGTGCAGAAAACACTCGATTACAACACTCCTGAGGAAGGGCACCCGAGGTGGTCGAAACGTAGAGTATTACAACTTGCTGGT